>APFE031333894.1:50175-79966 GCA_000404065.3 Pinus taeda | reverse complement strand
CTCACATGTTAATGGAGAAAGACTTGGACTGCAAACCTCATCCAAAACATCAGCTATTGGATCATGAAAAACTTGAAAAGACTGCTGCAATGTATCCATTGAAAATGTATGAAGATTCTGCCTTATAAACTGAAATGCTTCAAAACAAAAGGGTATAGAATCTTACGGCATCATCAAATCATCTTCCACAGCTTCATCTATAATCTTCCCTTCAATTTCATTTGGTGGCTGAAAATCTGATGCTACACACTGCTCAAGAATGTTGTTATTTGTCTCATCCTCAACATTAACAGTGAGAGATTGCTGATTTGTTATAGGCTGTCCATTTGAAGATTTATTATGCAATGTACCCTTCAAAAACTGAAATGATTCGAAACAAAAAGGTAGGGAACCTTCTTGTATCATTTGATCAAATATGTCAACTTCCATGCCTTCATCTGCAACTTGACAACCAATGGCATGTGGGGGCTGTAAATCTGAATATGAGAAGTCTTGAACAAGGTTTTTATTGCCTTCAAGATGGTTTAGATCAAGACTTGTTGACATTTGATTTCTGATTGCATGGTAGTTATCTCTGATGAACTGAAACGAATCAAAACAAAAAGGCAAAGATCCTTCACTTACTTCAAAATTTGCTGCACTTTCCTCATCAATGTCACAGCTGATATGTGATGACTGAACATTGTTTTCAAACTGCTGAAAATGAACTTCTTCCTCCCACAAACTAGCTGTTGATTCGTCTGCAAGATGAGCTTCTTTTTGGAGAACATAATCATCATCATACTCATCATACTGAGGAAAATCATCAGTATAAAACATATCATCAAGCATGTAGGTCATATCAACAGTTCTTTCTTCGCCAAGGTGATCTACAAAACAATCATTATCAGATCTATGACAACTAGGATAAGAAACAAAATGTTTTGGAGCAGCAACTTGTTCTTCTTCAATCAGCGAGCCATGAGCTAGAACATCATAATCAATCCTTGCGTTGATCTTGTCCATCATCTTTTCCACTGCACTTACCAAAATGTCAAGTTTCACCTCTAGAGATGTTGATTCAACTGGATCTATGTTTTCATCTCTTCTTCTTTCAACCTTGCCCGTCGGATCAGCAGATGCACCTCTACATTTACTACACTGTTTGGCATCTCATGAAGCGTTGAAATATCCCTTTCTCTCAGCTGAAACTCCATCTCCGGATCAAAGGCACCTGGATAGTGCAAGAGATCCGATCTAGGAGTAGGTCTTATATCAACTGGCATCGAATAATAAACTTGATTAAATCTGGCAGAAAACTGTTGTACTGTCTCCCCTGGTAGTCTTTTCAGCTAGTTGTACTCTTCTACAATAAAGAAAAGGTTATTCCTGATCATCCACCTATCGAGAAAAACTTTGACAAACTTCTGGAAATCTGAAATGCTTGCATCAAGCAGGGCTTTGAACCAACTCTTCACTTTGGCTTGCAAAGAAAGAGCAAAAAGCCTTATACTGACATCTTCTGCATCAACTTCAAAAAGGTCTAGAAAATTCTCAAACATTCTGCACATGTTGCTCAGCGTTGACATTCTTACTTTCACCATCAAACTCGGCAAAGTATGATCATAGTTTTTGGGGAAAGCATGGAGAACAGAAGGTAAAACAAGAGGTTTATACCGATCTGGAATTTTACAAGGTGTAGGGGTATGTACAGCAGGTATAGAATCAGTCTTGGTCTCTTGAGGTTCATCAATTCGAAGATGGTCATCAAAAAATTTAGAAGAAAGGTCTTGATCAAGCTCAAAGGCATGCAAATCTTTGGAATTCACAATTTTCAAAGGGAAAGAATCAACTGCAGGCCTGGGATCTTTTCTCAAGCATAGTATACTTTGCAAATACTTCTTGACATTCTTGGGAAAAGAGAAGAAATAATTTATGACAAAGAACAAAATGTCTTGGATGAAATTCCAAATTGAATACCTGATCTGTCCATGTTGTCCTTTCATGTTTCTGCTGGTCGGGATCATCCTCCAGTGGAGTCTTTGGATTTGATCTCGAAAATGATTTAGAGTCGCCAGGTGAATGATTTCAGCCTTGCCAGTGTCTGATCGTTGTCCACCATCAACAATCAGATCGGAACTTGATGCATGTACTGGGGCAATTAACAAGTTAGAAGTCACGTTTACAAGCTAGACCAGAGATTGATTGAAGCAGCGTTTATCTACTTCCGCTAATGCAAAGCAAAAGCATTTCGAATGCTACCTGACATAACTTCAGGCTCCGTCTGTAGCTTATAAAAAAAATGACATCAACAAGCAAACCATTTGTTCTTCCCCAGTATGGTCGCCACTATGTTAGCGCTCAAATCTGCCTTAGGCTGAAATAAGGCAAGACTCAAGGCCACATCAAACCACGCTCAGCCTCGTAGCTAGCCCTACGAGGACAGGAGAGGGCTCTCTCTGGGTCAAACTCGGCAAAAGATAATCGAAAAGGCTCGAGATGACCGAATTGATGACTGATTTTTAGGCTAGGTATTAAGTACAAAGAGTTTAGGATTGATTTTTTATGATTTTGTTGAAATCAAGGGAAAGACAATTTTGGGTGCGGGGATGAGGCACAATTTTTGCAGAGGTCCACTTGGGGCAAGATAGGCAATTGTTTTGATGTCTTAAAGAAGGTGATATGGATAGATCATACCGGTGAGAGGCTAAGGAGAGCAAGGGGGTCTCAAGGATTCTCCTTAAACTGAAGAAAACATAGAATATTAGACAAATTTAAAGGCAGAGCATAGCAATTTCATGGATTCTACCTTAACACTTCATTTGTTTAATAAAATAAGATTCAATAGAGATAATGATGCACATACACAACTTACAAGTACTGAGAGAAAAACACCATCAACACATAAAGCCACATGGATCCCAAATAGTGCTGCAAAACCCTGGTCTTTCCTTTCCCAAAAATGCAGATAAGATATGTACAATATAGTGTCAAGCTATTCCCAAGAGTCCAACCCTGAAAATGACTAAGAAAATACATAATATAGGCAAGCTAACACATTCCCTTGCCTCTAGGAGTCGAGCTCATCATCCTAGGAGCTATTTCAACCAATTATAAACTAAGCACTACAATCTAGGCAGTCAAAACAACTTGCCTCTATAAGCTAGGAAACCAATTCATTCATTACATTTTTGCTATTTTATGAATGAATCATCTAGAATAGGTAAATAGGTTTCATAACAACATAAATCTCCAATAATTACATCAAGGAGGGTGAAAAATCCCATCACAAGTCAAAACAGGTGAAACTGGCTTGATTCGCTGAGCTGAGGAGGAAAACTGAGTCATAAACCCTATGCGCCGTGCCCTTTACCCAACACGCCACACGCTCTGAGTGCATCGCGCCTATGTTAAATTACACTACAAAAGGTCGCCTGATGCGTCGCGCGCCTATGCTGATGCGCCGCGCGCCCTGGAGCTGACCCAAATACTCACAAACTTGCCACAAACTTGCAAAATCTCCCTTGAATGATGCTCTTAGCTATCAAAATGTGGAATAGGTTGCAAATGAGGAGAAATGACTTGATATAGCATCCATTTTAATTTTTTGCTCAATGAAAACCCATTTTTCTTATGTTTGGTTGTTGACACTTTTTCAAAATTAATAGGCTCTTACCTTTTTGGTTTCCTTCATAAAATAGGTTGAAATGATGATTTTCTCTGATAATTTTTTGCAAGGATAACTCTTATATGCTTCAGCAAAGGAGACCAGGGCTGCACTTGAACAATTGAAGAACTGAAAATTTTTACAATTTTTACAAAAATGAGGTGGCGACTTGTGTCCAAAATAGGGTTTTGAAGAGAAGTGATTATTTAGTTGTACAATGGTGAGAATTATTTAATTGATGATCTATCAAAGGAATCCCTCTGGCCTGCTGGTCTTCTAAGACTTTTCAAGACTAAATTAACTCAAACCCTAGACCTAGACCTAAAAATTTAAAAGATGACTAAAAATGACTTGTGAAGCTTTATGACTTATCCTGAACCAGCAGTGATATGCACGAAGGGAATGAATGACACAGACCACTCCATCAGAGTTATGGCATGCCTAATGAAATGCAACTGATGAAAACTGGTGGGACAACTAAAACATGAAATGAAAAAAAGAGCTTTGATCTCTGATGGAGGGATAACTAGACCGACTCTAACAATTTCCACTGTTGATGTGACCCGACCAATCGAATGTTCGTCGTGCAATCTCACGTGAAATATTGCATGACCAATATCAGGTCAAGAGTGCGCAAGAAAATTGGCTTTCCTGTGCTACCTGTCACTCGCTAAGGTTAGTAGCGTGAATTTTAGGAATACCATTTACACCCTTTAGTGCGCGTGAGATACCACTTCCCATGTGCCTAGTTCATACTTCTAATAAAGGAACTTAAGGAAAGGTTTAGCACTTAAACTCAGTATTAACACTTAACAATAATTGACTGTGACTTATAGATAAAATGTATGAACAGAGAAAAATACATGATTAGGTTCCAAAACGCGGATACACAGTCATAGGAGAATTTATGCACCAAAACAGTGCGTCCACACCACACTTCAATCAATTATTCAACAAAATGGAAATTACATAGTCTTGGCTCTCTCGGCTTGATTAGAACAATTTGTTTGACCTTTGTTTCGATCTCAAACCCTATCTCTATCACACCTCTCGCTTACTCACTCTATTCTCGATAATCTCTCTATCATTACATTCTTTCATCTTTTATGAATCAAATCCTATCCTAACTACATTGACAACCCAATCTATATTTTTATCACTCAACAATTAAATCCCTATTCTCAAGCTCTAATACACATCTATACTAACACTCATCTCTTACTCTAAAAATAATACAGTGATCTAATTATTACAATAATTAAAGCAAAGATAAATTTGAGAGATCCAACAATCTAGAGTTGGGAATAAGAAGGCTAATCCAAGCAACTCAATGATTATTATGAACTTCCAAATATTTTCCAAAGATGAAATAATGCTTTTCATCATAAAAAATAACTTACATCAACCATTTAACTCAATCATACAACAAGAAATAATTAATTCTAAATGCAGAAATAGGAAGAAATAAAAACAAGAGATGCATGTGAATAAGCAATGAAAAGAAGGAAAGAAATTGATACAAAAGGGCTCTAAGGCTCCTTGGATAGCCAAGCCCAAGGAAGCTCAGAGACCTATAGAGGAGAACAAGATTTAGAAGTTGAACATGACACCAATCTTCATTATTTTCATAAATAGAATTACATCCCTCCAAGAAAATACAATGGAGCTGCAAAAATGCAAGATCTCTCTACACTAACACTAATGAAAAAAATCTCCCTAGAGGAAAATACGACTTGGCACTTATACAAAATGATTAGGAATCATTCCCCATGAATGGAGGAAACATTCCCTACAAAAACCCCTTGATTAGTGGATTTAGTCCCCTTGATTGGTGGAACACATTCCTAGATTTTCTCAATCATTGGAGTTCCACAAATTGTGCCATAATTGCATAATATCTTGTTGACTTATTGTTTATTATTGATCCTCCAATAGTAGGTAACATGTCCCTAAATATTATCTCCTCCAACTCTTCATAATCTACCCAATATTCTCATAATATTCCACAAAAAATAAATAATATTAGGCACAAATATTCAATTATTAATAAACCTTCCTAATGAATATATGAGAGTTAAAAATAAATTATCTAATGCAAAAAGAGAGGTTTAATGTGCTGAAGGATGGTCACAGGTGTTAAGTTATTTTTTAGTTTAGAGGCATGGGCCTTAATTTATGTCTAATTTAGAGGCCCATCATACCCCCTGCTGAAAGTGGTGCTCATCCTCTAAGAAAAGTAGTGTCCTCATTATGCCTCATCCATGGCCTTGGTGGCTTCTCTCTTGTGCATTAGGAATATTGGGTACAAGTTCTACAAGGACAAGCCCAAAAACATGCTTGTGCAAAGAAAAATCATTTTTTCTTCAAACCATTAGCTTGCCTTCTTCCCCTTACTGAATATTGGTTCTTGAATATTTTTCAATTTGGTAAGGTCTTCCACACCCTTATCAACCTTTTGCTACAATTTTCTACCATTTGAACACCTCTAACACCCTCAAAATGCATTTAAATGTGAACTAGGACATCCTGTAGGAATTCTTGTCAAAACTACAGGAAACTAGTTTTGAGCATAAATGATAAACTGGGGTTAGGGAAGGCCCTCAACTTGACTCTTATGCATTTCTCCCATTTTTAGCCCTTGGGAAAAAGCTAAAAAGATATTGGTGACCTTTTGGAACACCTCTTTTCATTATTGGAGTTAAATTTATATTTTGATGGTGAGTGCCTTATTTCTTTTTGTTAACTTCTTCTTCTCCCTTGTGGCCTAGATGTTTGCCTAATGGCCTTGGATTTCTCTATTTTTATTAGGTCTCTCTTAGGCACTGTCATTTTGGGTTTTAGCACAATTTTTCTTTTCTTCCTTCTTGTAGCAGCATTCTTCCTTCCTCTTGTAGTCATTTCTTCTTCCTTCAGAGTCTTCTAGTTGTATGTAAGTGATGAGAAATGATAAAGAGGGATTGGATGATGATGCTTGGGCTTAAAGGGAGTAGTGTAGGTTTGTGAAAATGGAGAGGATGCTCTTGTTTGTTTTTTTCAAGAATTAAATGGGATGGATGAATGATGAATAGATAGTGAATATGAAGTGGATGGAGGGCTTGGAGTGCTGTGGTGACTTGACCTTTGCAAAAAAATATTCTTTTAATTGTTGTCCTCATTCCTTGAAATCGCCACCCTTCATAATTTGACTTTCCAACATTATATGAGTGAAGGAGTGAGTTGCAATTAACTAGCTGAGGGTGGTTGATACTGCTAACCAATCATTAGCTTATAAAACCTCATCTCTTTGTTAATATAGGTTGTCATTGATGTCAATATGGCAGTGTTAGTGATGGAAAATTCTTTGATACATGATTGCCCATTGATGCCCATTGATCATAATGCTCATAGTGATGAAATTTTGATATATGATGATATGATGAGATGGAGGACCCAAGTGTGATTGAATATATATAATATATATAATATATATATATAATATATATATATTATATATATATACAAAATAGAAGAAGTAGATCTATGAAGCAACATGAGAAAGAAGCCAAAGAGGAGAAGCCATCATGAAGTCAAAGAATAAGAGGAAGATTTCATTAGAAGCCATCAAGGAAGCAGGTTATCACATATGCCCAAGAGTAATTGCTATCGTAAGAACAAAGAGCAACAATGATATCAGAGGAGTAAAGAAGAAAACATTGGAGGAGCAATATTGGAAGTATCGCATGTAATATATGCCCAAGAAGAACCGATAGGAAGAAACAACAAAGGAGCATAAATAGAGTTATCGGAGGTCACAGGAAGATAAGCCATAGGAGAAACAACTATTAGAAGAGAGGAAGAGTGAAGATAAGTCACGGAAGCAATAACTCAAGTGCTTGTGAAAGAAGAATGGTAGAGGAATAGATCTGGATCATCAAATCAATAGATATGTTAGGTCAACGATGATTAGCAACTATGGGGGTAGGAGAGTACAGATTTCCTTGATTGTGGCTAAAGTCCCACACTTAATCCTAGCCGTCGATCTCATATTCAACTCTTAGATCATAGTCAACTACGGGGGTTAAGGCCGTTTTAATCCGTGTTCCAGTCGAAGCCCCACAAACCATAGATTACGATATGTACAGTGGAACTGATGGCCCTATTACAAAACGCCCTAAAGAAATATTGCATCCACCATACTGCAAGTTTTTAAAGCCATATCACCACCCCAAATCCATTAATTGTGATATGTATTGTGGACTTGATGATTCCATTACAATATGCCATAATACAATATCACATCCATCATATAAAATTTCATATCGCAAGTCATAAAGGGATGTCACAATAAAAACTGTGAGTGCGATATAAGGTGTGGACCTGATAGCTCCATTGAATATACCTCTATGTAATATCGAGTCCAGGTATTGGGGAAGTTATGCAAACCATAAGGTTTGACACTGCCGGACTGCCAATTGCGATAAGTCTTGTGAACCCGACTACCGATTGTGATATTAGTTGTGGACCTGACAGATCTATTAACTATGGTTTAATATTGTAACACATCCATTTCATTGGCAGCATGAATATTGGTGATGTTAACAGTTGCAATTTCAGACCACCGAAAGTTGTGATTATGATTGATGATGTGGATGTGGGACCTCCTTTGGTACAGTCTCTCCTGTGAAATCCTCCGTAAATAAAACAAGTTTATGAGTGATTGGATAAATATCCATAAGTTGGTCTCTCCTTTCAAATGAACGTGTCTTTTGAGTATTTGTGAAACTCGTTAAGAGCAAGTTAAAACGCTTCACTTTTGAGCGTTGATCTCGGGCCTAAAAATAAATTATAGAGAAGTTCACAACTTGTGAACTTGAAGAGACAAAGGAAGCTGAAGGTCGAGAAGCCAAAGGTCAAGCAAATGAAAGTGGAAGCTGAAGGTTGAGTGAGTGAAATAGGAAGCCAAGGGTTGAGAGAACAAAACTAGAAGCCAAAGGTTGAGTGAGCAAAGAAGGAAGCCAAAAGGTCCAGTGGAAGAAGAAGGAAGCCGAAAAGTCTATTGGAAGAATAAGGTATCTAAAGATCGAGAAGTCAAAAGGTCGAGAAGCCAAAGGTCTAGCAGACATTGAAGGTACAAAAGAAGCTGAAGATCAAGTGAGAAGAAGAAAGCTATAGGTCTAATAGGACAGAAGGAAGCTGAAGGTCCAACAGGATAGGAGGAAGCCGAAGGACGAAGCAATTCTATTGATTGGGTTAATATTTGAAAGGCTCAGACCTGTGATAAATTAATCTATGGAAGAAGTACATAATGCGATTTGAATAACTTTTTGAAAGGAAATAAAGTTCCATTTGTCATTGTTTGAAGGGAGGAGTAGACAATACTAGCATTGAAGTGTTTGTGAGTTGTTTCTTTGAAGTAAGATATTATGATAGTAAGAGGTAACTTTGCAGACTTTGTGTGGGCAATATGAAGAGTTGTGAAGACTCCTTCATATGAAGACAGGTTGTCATTAATGATGTAGCATGGAGACTACTATGAAGCTATAGATTGACAGAACCCAGTGAAGAATATTTTGGGAGCCGATAATTACTACCAAACATATCTTGAAAATATAGGGTTGGAGCCCTTGGGGTTGGTGCCTCAGAATTGGAAGGATTGGTGTCCTTGGAGTTGGTGCTCCTAAATCCAAGGTTGGTGTCTTGACAAGATAGAGTCAGAGCCCTTGGGGTTGGTGCCTAAGAATTGGAAGGATTGGTGTCCTTGGAGTTGGTGCTCCTAAATCCAAGGTTGGTGCCTCGACAAGATAGGGTTGGAGCCTTTGGGATTGGTGCCTTAGAATTGGAAGGAATGGTGTCCTTGGAGTTGGTGCTCATAGGTCCAAGGTTGGTGCCTTGACAAGACAAGGTTGGTTCCCTAGAAGTTGGAGCCTCACAAAATGTCCAAGTTGGTTCTTAGCAATAGGTTGGAGCCATATATGCATTTTAATTGATTTATTGTAAAGATTATATTAATGAAATCATTTATTCCTATTGTTCATTTTGTGTTCTAAATATAATTTATTTAAGTGGTAAAAATAAAAATTTAAAATGAATACTGATTCACCCCCCCCAAGTATTTCCAACATTTGGTATCAGAGCAAGTACCTTCACTCAAAGCCTAACAGATTGAAGGTTGATCATTAGAACACAAATGGCGAAGCCAAGGAAGAAAGTCTCCAGTCCTCCTAAAGATGTGTCTCGCTCTACCACTGAAATAGAAGTCAATCAATTTGTGAAGGCTCCATGGTTCAATGGAAACTTTGATATATGGGAAGTAAGAATGAGGAATTTCTTAAGGACTCAAGGCATTGAAGTCTGGAAATCAGTGATTGTTGATAGAATGATGGATGGAAAATCCAAGGTGTACAATGAAAAGCGATGAAGGCAATCTTGAATGCGCTACCAGATTCTATAAAGGCCAATTTGGAAAAATGTTCATTGACAAAGGGTATATGGAACAAACTTCATGACCTTCACTCAAAAGGAGCATTGACCATGACCACTGGTCAAGAAGATGATGGAAACCAACAAGGAAATCCAAGACCCATCATAGAAGCTAAAAATGAGAATGATGACATCAAGGCTAAAGAAGACCTAGAAGATGAAGAGAATGAAAAATATTTTGAAGAAGGTATCCTCACTAAAATTATGGCTTCCATGGAAGAGATTATCAATTTGAAAAAGGAAAACGAGGAACTTAATAAGAAAGCAATAGCTAGTGAACAAGACCAAACAAGGAAGAAAGTTGATCTTGTCAAGCTTCAAGTACAAGAAGGGGATGAAGAGCTTGGCAAGCTTAAGAAGGAATTTCATCAAAGCAAAAGAAAGCATCATGAAGAAGTCATATCCTTGAAAAATCAATTGGATAAGGCAAAGAAACAGGAAGATATCTTGTCAAGTCAGCTTTAACAAAGGCACAAGAGCTTGAACAAACTTGAAGAAGAGATTGGTTAGTACAAGGTAGAGGTCTCCTCTCTCAAATCTCAACTACAAGAAGCAAGAAAGTTAGCACAAGGAACTGAGAGGACAATGGAAGCATTGGTACTCATCGAAGGATAGGTTGATGAATAAGAAAAGGAGAGAAACACCATGATATACCAACTAAAAGAAAAGGATGAAGAGATATTCAAACTAAAATGTGACCTCAACCTTCTCAAGGTCGAAACATGTAAAGCTACAAGAATCAAGGAAGAAATGGAGAGAAATCTAGCAAAAGAAAATGAATAAATATTCAAAATGAAGTCAGATGTCATCTCCCTTAAAATAGAAGCAAATGAAGCTACTCGTATCAAGGAAGAAACTAAGAAACAACTTGCTAAGAAGAATAATGATTGTGAAAGATTGCAAGAAGAGATTGTCTACCTCAGGAAAAAGGTTGAAGGGATGGAAAAAATCTTGAAGAGCTCCCAAGCCTTGGATGACATGCTTAGCCCTCAAAGATCTCCATTTGATAAATCAGGTCTTGGCTATGAAGGTGAATCCCCAAGCAAGGGTGACCATACCTCAAACAACAAGGAAATGAGGAAGCCTAGTGGAAATAATAATGCTCCAAGTTCCAACAAAGGCAAGGAGAAGAGTCAAGGCAACAATGAAAGAAATCCCGCTCTAAGAAGACTTGCAGCTGATGTCAAGAATACAAAAGGCGATGCATATTATCAAGGAATCCCAAGGCAGAAATGCTTCAGAAGTGAATCAAGGAAATCTCCATCTCCTAGGTACCAAAGGTTATTTCTTGGTTATTTTTATTCTTGTACAAACTTTGGACACATGGAAAAATATTGTAGGGCTTATAATTATCCCTGTCAATCTTTGAGAAGAAATTTCGCTAGAAGAAGTCATGAATTCTTATTCATGAACAACATAGAATGCTTCAAGTGTCATAACATTGGTCATATGGCACATAATGGTAACTTGATTTGGGAACCTTCTCAAGCTAGAACTATGCCAGATAAGAAAGTTACACAAGTATGGAGAAGGAAGAAAATACAATCTGAAAGTCCCTTGAACTCTCTAGCCAACAACACATGTTGTTGACCTGATCTTCGACAATCTAAGCATTTGATTCGAAGACTACCAAAATAGATGATGCATACAGTTAGGGGGAGCCTGTGATTCTGGATCATTATCGCGGAAGCTATTCATGAAAGGGTCCTTATGAAATCCTTGATGAGCTATATTAACAATCATTCCTTGATAAAGATCGTTTCTCAAGAGCACTACATTGAAGAACATGATCATGTAACCATTCTTTGGACTATCGTTGAAGATGTTTTCGACTTGATCAGTAAGGATAAATTAGAGCAATAGAGAAAGCCATCCAATGGCTTCTCCGTGCAGGGAAATTATTAAGGAATTCAGACTTCTGTGATCCATAATAGCCCCAGCGATTATAATTTTAGTCCTAAAAATTACTCAGATTTTGAGCGAGTAATAAGGCTAAAGAGTAATATTAATGATAATTAACAATATGATAGTAGTTTATAGTTGGATTAGTTTATCATAATGGTAATATTAATATTATAATATTTAAATATAAATTATATAAATAATAATAATAATAATAGTTTCTTTAGTTTTAATTCAGTTCTAGATTTAAAAAATAAGATAATGATATACTTTACCAATTTTTTCTCTAAAAATTTACATTCTTCGATTCAAATTACATATTAAATATAATGGATGACATCATTCAAATTATTATTAATAATATATTGGTTAAATATGATTTTTAGGGTAAATATATATTATTAAGGAATATATATTAATAAGACTTTAGAATATTAATAAATAGATAAATAATAAATATAAAATAAAATAGGAATTTAATTAAGTTCTAGAATTAAAAATAATAGGTATATAATAGGGATATTTACCATTATATTCTAAATATTTAAATAAATAATATTTATTAATAATATTAATATTATATAAGGGTAAATAAATATATATAATGGTAAATAAATATACTTAATATTGATAATAATTCCAATATTAAGTAATTAATAATATTAACATTTAATAAATAATAATAAAATATATTATGATATTATATTATAATAATAATAAATAAATAATTAAATAAATTTAGGTCCCTTCCCCTGGGGCCTGGTCAAACCTAGCCGTTAGAGGTCCTGTTAACCATTACTCAGTCAATTTAGCTGTTGGAATGGCCTACTGTCCCTATTTAACTCATCGCTCAGATTGGATCTTCAACCTGTCCTCACGATGAACCACACTGGTTGGTTCGAAACGCGTCGACAAAGGATTTCTTATGTGATTTTGCCGAAATTATTCTCATAAAAAAGGCCATCCAATGCTAGAGAAATAGGGAAAATAACTATGTTTCTGTTATTCTAGATGTTAAATGTCTCGACTCAGGGATTTGATGAGAAAACAGGTAAACTATGGACACAAATAGAGGCAACCTTCAAACAAATAGATACATCTAGGAATGGAGCTTGAAGCAAGAGCAGTTGGAAGCATCTAACAAAACTGAAGCATTGCAAAAATATGCCAATCAATAAAAAGAATTTAAAATATAGTCACAGATTGAATATCAAAATCTACTAGTGCAGATAACTTGCAAAGCCTTTTACAAGAACACAAGGAAAAGATGGCTCATCAAAAGGACTATAGAAAGGAGAATGTTGTGTAGTCGAATATAGCTCAATAACTTAAGAAGAAGCACAAAGATACAAAGGAACTTGGATATGAAGAAAGATAGAAATTTCAGTGGCATCTTCTCCTAATTCAGACTATAAAGACTCCTTAATTCTAACTATGAAGACAACAAAATTCGGATTGCAGAAGCATAAAAAATTTGGAGTTGAACATTTGGTGTATGAATATTTGGAGTTTGTTTTGAAGCATTAAAGTGGAGCATATTTAAGCATTGTTGAAAGAATTATGAAGGAGTTTTGAGGCACGAAGAGCAGATAATGTGCTAGTTGATGATGAGGCAGCAATCCTTCTATCTTGAGTAAAATAAGAGCAACACGATAGGGGGAGTAACATACCGATAAAAATATTATATTCATAAAGAGCAGAGGTAATTCAATAGGGGGAGTCCTTGTACACTCCTTTGCCATTGATGTAAAAGGGGGAGAGAAGAAGAATATTTCCATGAATGACAAAGGGGGAGATTGTTAATCTAGGTTGTCAATGATGTCAATATGGTAGTGTTAGTGATGGAAAATTCTTGGATACATGATTGCCAATTGATGCCCATTGATCATAATGCTCATAGTGATGAAAGTTTGATATATGATGATATGATGAGATGGAGGACCCAAGTGGATTGAATATATATATATATAATATATATATATATATATATATAATATAGAGAGGAGAGAGAGAAGAGAGAGAAGAGAGAGAGAGAGAGAGAGAGAGAAGTAGAGATCTGTGAACAAAAGGAGCAAGAAGCCAAAGAGGAGAAGCCATCGTGAAGTCAAAGAATAAGAGGAAGAGTTCATCAGTAGCCACCAAGGAAGCAGGTTATCGCGTATGCCCAATGGTAAGTGTTATCAGAAGAACAAAGAGAAACAGCGATATCAGAGGAGTAGAGAAGAAAACTTTGGAGGAACCATGTTGGAAGTATCGCATGTAATATATGCCCAAGAAGAACAGATAGGAAGAAAATATTGAAGGAGCATAAAGAGAGTTATCGAAGGTAATAGGAAGATAAGCCACAGGAGCAATAGCTATCGGAAGAGTGAAAGAGTGAAGAGAAGTCACAGGATCAAGAACCCAAGTGCTTGCAGAAGAAGAATGGCGAAGGAATAGATCTAGATCATCAGATCGATAGATTTGTTAGATCAACAGTGATTAGCAACTGAGGGGGTAGGAGAGTATGGATTTCCTTGATCGTGGCTGAAGTCCCACACTCAATCCTAGCCGTCGATCTCATATTCAACTCTTAGATCATAGTCAACTTTGGGGGTTAATGTTGTTTTAATCCGTGTGCTAGTCGAAGCCCCGCAAACCATAGATTGCGATATGTACTACGGACCCTATGGTCCTGTTACAACACGCCCTAAAGAAATATTGCATCCACCATACTACAAGTTTTTAAAGCCATATTACCGCCCCAAATCTGATGATTGCGATATGTACTGTGGACCCGATGATTCCATTACAATACGCCATAATATAATATCGCATCCATCGTATAAAATTTCATATCGCAAGTCATAAAGGGATGTCACAATAAAAACTGTAATTACGATATAACCTATAGACCTTATAGCTCCATAGAATATACCTCTATGTAATATCGCGTCCAGGTATCATGGAAGTTATGCAAATCATAAGGGTTGACACCGCCGGACTACCAATTACAATAAGTCTTGTGAACCCGACCGTCGATTACGATATTAGTTGTGGACCCAACGGATCTATTGATGATGGTTTAATATTATATCATGTTTGTTTCATCTGTAGTGTGAATATCAGTTATGTTAAGAGTTGTGATTGCAGACCATCGAAAGTTGTGATTGTCATTGATGACATGGATGTGGGACCTCCTTGGGTACAGTCTCTCCTATGAAATCCTCCATAAATAAAACAATTTTATCAGTAATTGGATGAATATCCATAAGTCAGCCTCTCCTTTCAAATGAACATGTCTTTTGAGTATTGGTGAAACTCGTATAAAAATGAGTTAAAATGTTTCACTTCTGAGCATTGATCTCGGGCATAAAAATAGAGTATAAATAAGTTCACAACTCATGAACTTGAAGATTCAGATGAAGCCAAAGGTTGAGCAAACAAAAGTGGAAGTTGAAGGTCAAGTGAGTGAAAAAGGAAGCGAAAGGTCGAGGGAACAAAAGTGGAAGTCGAAGGTCAAGCGAGCGAAGAAGGAAGCCGAAAGGTCTAGCAGAAGAAGAATGAAGCCGAAAAGTCCAGCAGAAGAAGAAGGAAGCCAAAGATCAAGAAGCCAAAGGTCTAGCAGATGATGAAGGTACAAAAGAAACCAAAGATTGAGTGAGGAGAAGAAAGTCGTAGCTCCAATAGGACAAAAAGAAGCTAAAGGTCCAACAAGACAGAAGGAAGCCGAAGGTCCAGCAGGACAGGAGGAAGCCGAAGGACAAAGAAATTCTATTAATTGATTTAATCTTTGAAAGGCTCAGGCTTGTGACAAATTAATCTATGGAAGAAGTACATAACGCAATTTGAAGAAGAGTTCAGTGAAAGGAAATAAAGTTTCATTTGTCATCATTTGAAGGGAGAAATAGACAGCATCAACGTTGAAGTGTTTGTGAGTTTGTTTCTTGGAAGTAAGATATCATGACAGTAAGAGGTAACTTTGCAGACTTTGTGTGGGAAATATGAAGAGTTGTGAAGACTCCATCATATGAAGACAAGTTTTCATTAATTATGTAGCATGGAGACTACATTGAAGTTGTATATTGATAGAACTCGGTGAAGAATATTTTGGGAGCAAAGAATTACTACCAAACATATCTTGACAAGATAGGGTCAGAGCCCTTGGGGTTGGTGCCTCAGAATTGGAAGGATTGGTGTCCTTGGAGTTGGTGCTCCTAAATGCAATGTTGGTGCATTGACAATATAGGGTTGAAGACCTTGGGGTTGGTGCCTCATAATTGGAAGGATTGGTGTCCTTGTAGTTGGAGCCATATATAAATTGTACTTGATTTATTGTAAAGATTACATTAATAAAAGCATTTATTCTTATTGTTCATTTTGTGTTCTAAATATAAATGATTTAACTAGGAAAAATAACAATTGAAAAGGAATACTGATTCACCCCCCCCCCCTCTCAGTATTTCCAACACTCTCATGCATTGACAACAAATTTCTAACTATAATATGCTCAACAGAAGAGGTCAAGGACATTGCATACCTGTACCTACCTGATGGTTGTTGGAGAGACATGCACGTTGTTGTTGTGTTGATGTTGATGTGTAGGTTTTGGATGTTGATGATGATGATCCTGATGCTACTGCTAAGCCTTGGAGGTGATTCTTTGACCTCTGGATCTCCTTTAAAATTGCTCACTACCAATCCTGTAGGTGATGTTCTATATCTTGTAGGTTTATATGACAACAACTTTTTGTCCTTATCTCCAAAATGGTAGAATAGAATGAGTTGAAACCTTTTAAGAATGTTTCCATCATCACTATGCATCTCCCCATAGAAAAATTTTGGTCAATGGATGCACAAATCTCAAGAAAAACTAAAAATGGTTGAAGGTGATGGAGGCCGATTTCACAGAAGCTATGTACTGGAAATTGTTGAAATTGCTTGGGCATGTTACCATAATCCAAATGCATCTCCCCATGAAACAGATTTTCAAATCGATGCACAGATATTGAGAAAACATAAAAATGGTTGAAGGTGATGGAGGCCAATTTCATGGAAACCGTGCACTATAATTTGTTGAAACTGCTTGAGCATGTTACCATCATCCATATCCATCTCCCCCTAAAACAACTTGGATGATGGATGCATGGTTTTCAAGTTATCGAAAAAACAAATTTCTGCTCTATGTATTTTTGTATCCTGTAGTAAAATAGAGCATCCTATAGTTTTTTAGGACAACAAGCAAGCTAAATGTTAGAAGCCTGAGAATAATGGGTGGATGGTGAAAATAGATGAGGGTGATTGATTGGCATGGAATTGGCCTTGTTGGAACATTTGAGCAAAGGAGGAGAAAGTCAAAATTTGACTTCTTTTCACTAGTCTTGAACAATTTTCCTTTGGGACCAACTTGTTCTTTTTACTTTCAGATGTTGGAGAGTACATGAATTCATCAGAGATATACATGGAGAAAATACTTTTTATTTTTTCTCTTTTTTTTTCCTTCTAGGCCTACTAGCCGCCTTGAGGAGGTTTTCAACTATTAGGTCTGCCTAGGCACGTCAAAGGAGGTTTTCACCGAGGATCTTTTCTTTTTCTCTTTTTTTTCTTTTTTCCGAACCCATTAACCACCTCATGGATGCTTTCACCTGATATTTTTATTATTTTTTTTCTTATTTTTAATCTCTTTTTTTTTCCTACCCTACCCTACTTGAAAAACAAAATCACTTTCAAGTATAAGAATACTTCCAATAGAGCCATGTGCACATCAATATGATAGACAAAATGATGTGGAGGCTTGAAATGTATGCGTTAACATGTACCTGGATTTCAGAGGCCAAATGATTTGACTTTGAAAGGAATAGGCATAGTTGAGGAACAGAGTGATGGTGCAACTTAGTGATTATTTGGAACCATATCTCAATATGGTTGTGATGTCCTTGGTCCTTTTGCTGATCTGGATCAATGTAGATGTCTTCTTCTACCATGACCTTCAAATATTCCTCTTTTTGCTAATTGTTCTCCTAAATACATGGATGATTTGATGGTAACCATGGGGGAGTTCTCTCGGCCTATGATTTTGATGTCTACTCTTCATCAAATGAAACCCATGTTTTTTTGGTCTTCTCATTTGAATCTTCTTCCTCTGGATGTGGTCTTTCAATGATATCAAGATAACCTCTCTTTTGCAATACTCTTCCTGAGCTATGATGAATACGATTGATATCAAGAGGAGATGTTTGTAAGAGTTGTACTTCAGCATTGTAAGTGGGATGAGCTACTTCAATGTGTGGGTTTGGAAATGGTGGTACATGTAGTTGAGTGGTAGTGTATATTTGAGATGGATGTGGATGGGGTTGTGGTTGTGGTGGTGGTGAATGGTAAGGATAACATGGAGTTGGGTATGGAGGATATTGAGGAAAATAATAAGGATATTGTGGATGGCTCCCATAAGTTCCTTGCCAATTTTGCTGCCAAGATTGGTTTTGGGGTTGAGATGATCAATGTTGCTAAGGAAATAGTTTGTTGCAATTACTTTGAGGTGGATGTGTATAAGCTTGAAATTGTGAATTAGGCTCTTGCATCATATGAGGTTGAATAGGCTACAATGGTCCTCTTGGAGCTACAAAACATTACTGCATTGGCAATTGACTTGCTCCATTGTCCTCTTGGTGAAATTTCTTCAACCTTGGTAATGATGGACAATGTTTGACATCATATGATTCTGCAAAAAAAAAAATATCAATATTTTCTTTTCCTTCATCTTGCATTCTTAACATTTCTACTTGTTTTGTTAGATTGCTAAGAATTTATGTTTTAAAATCATCAAACAAATTTCGAAGTTTAGCTTGACTTACCGATCTTGATGCCGATTTACCTACTCTTATTTTTCCTCTTGATATGTGTTTGCATGTTTCACAAATTTCCTCAGATGATAATTGATATACATCTCCTCTACTCATGAGATTAAGGAGATCAATCCACTCATCCGTAATTGTTCTAAGTAAGAGGTTTTCTAGTCTGTCAGATCCTAAATGATGTAGTTTCCCCCTCTTAACATTGTACATCAACCTCTCGATTAGATCCTCAAGGCTCTCATCTTCTCTTTGATTCATTCTAAAGATTTCTTCTTTAAGATCATGATCTTTATATTTTTCTAGGAATATCTTTTGCATATCATTCCATGATCTTATTGAATTGGTCCCTAAACTCATCAACCATTTAAGAGCTCTATCCTTCAATGTTGCTAGAAACAATATCAATTTTTGAGTTTTTAATAAGTAACCATAAGATCTACAAACAATCTCAAATTCAAAGACAAAGGTTTCCAGATCCTCTGACCTTAGACCATGAAATTTTGGAAGAAAAGATGGAGGGATGTTCTTCATGTGCACACTTCCATCAATATCTTGAATGGGAAATCTAAGAGGATCTTCCTCCTTATCATCATCTCCATCCACATCTTCTACATTATTTGCCATATTCTTCTTCTACCTGCAAAAGTGAATGGTGATGTGGCTTTTACTACACCACATGATCAAAGGGGGCAGTGGGTTGGTGTTAGAGATCTTTTTTCTTTTATGATTGAATGAGAACTATAATGCATTGGAATATTCTACTTTTGAAATTAAAGATTCCTAATGCAATGTTTTCTTTTTTTTTTGCAAAAAATAAATGAATCAACTAGGGAACAAAACAATGCATACTTTGGCACCTCCCCCGCAATAATGCCAAAAATTTGTGAGCCTTGGTATTGCAACAAAGATGTTGCAACTCCAAAGGCTACCAACTTTAATTATCAACCCTCAGTTCATACAAACTTAAGAGGTATCAGCACTATGTGTGCAACATACAATGCATCCTTCCTTTGATGTTATGATGTAATAGAGTGCATGTCTTGAAGTTAAATCCTAAAATAATTATATAAGATGAAATGCTCGAAATGGGACCTTAACCTATTGCAAGAAAGAGAGTACAAGGAAAGAGAATGAAATCAAATGCTAAAACAAACCATTTTCTAATTATTTCCTATAAGTATTTGCTTCAGAAGAATGCTAAGTTAACATGCATGCAGTCCTTCTATCCTAAGCATGCAAATTCAAACCATCAAACCTTCTACTATTGTGCATGTAAATTAATAAAATAAATTTGTTTTTCGTTTTGTCTTTTTGTCTTGACGAAAATCAGGTGGCATTCTATAATTTGACTACGGGAAAACTTGGTAACCAATCAGTTGCACACAAACAGATTATGTACGTGGATTTTCACCCTAAGGGTCCTACTTATCTAACCAATAACTATCGGTCCCTCATTGGCTTCTCCTTTTATCAAGAACTAATCCACACCATTGATCTCACTTCTCTAGATCCAACGAATATCACGTTGTCTGCTCACCAACTAACCTGAACGATTTCCACCATCAATGTGACCCATCCAATCGAACGGTTGTCATGCAATCTCGTGCAAAATCTTGCCTGACCGATATGAGATCGAGAGTGCACGAGAAAAGTGGTTTTCCCATGCTACTTTTCACCCACTAAGGTTAATCGCTTGAATTTTAGGAATACCATTTACAACCTTTAGGGCACGCAAGATATTGCTTCCCACTTATCAATACCACCCACGTGCTTAATTCATACTTTTAATAAAGGTGCTTAAGGAAAGGTTTAACACTTAAACTCAATATTAAGGTTTAACACTATTTGACAGTGATTTATAAATAAAATGTATGAATAGAGAAAAATACCCGATTAGGGTCCAGAATGTTGATACATAGCCATAAGAGAATTTCTGCACCAGAACAGTCTATCCACACCACACTTCAATCAATTTTTCAACAAAATGGAAATTATGCTATAACTTTATCTAAAAATAATACAGTGATCATGATAGTCTTAACTACGTTTTAGAACAAATATTATCATTAGAAGAACATAAAATATGGGTCCCAGATATGTTGGGTTATGACTTTGACATCATCTACAGAAAAGGGAAGAAATTTTTTGTTGCAGATGCACTCTCAAGAAAGGATGAGGATGTGGAAGAATTGTTTTTTGCTATTTATATTATCCAACCAAATTGGATAATAGAATAAAGGGATGAATGGAAGAAGGACAAGGAAGTGTGGCCACTCATTCAAAAGCTGCAGAATATCCCAATTCAAACAATATTGCAAGAACTTGAAGACGAAGGAAAAATCATAAAGTTGTAGAATATTCCAATTCAAACAATATTGCCAAAACTTGAAGAGGAAGGAAAAATCATATTGGAACCTGGAGCGGTCACAGAAATAAGAACTCGATAGTTACGAAATCGATCAATTTCAGAGTATTTCATCTAGTGGAAGAACTTACCCACTAAAGATTCCACATGGAAGTACAAGAATTTTATACAGAAGCATCACGAACTACTCAAGCGTTGAGGACAACTCTTTTTGAAGGAGAGGGGCATGTTAGGCCGCTATACTACTAGTGTAACCCCTTATTGTTATTAGTACAAGCCCCTTATTATATTGTTGTACCCATGTATTCCCCATATTGTTATTATTGTGCCCCATAGAAGCCCACTATTGTTAATATTGTGCCCTTCCATTATTATTGTTATGTCAGCTTTGATTATATTATGACCCCTTAGACTCCTATATATATAGAAAGAAGGTCTTTTAATTTGTATCATCAAAGAATTGTCCATTTGTAAAGGAGGTTGCCTCCTCAAAGAGGTTTGTTTATAAGGCATTGATCTATCTTTTCTATCTTTTTGTGAGTTGGTTTCATAACAATCATCCACTCGAAGAGGTTGCAGCGGGGTTGTTGACCTTCGTGTTCTATCGAAACATCACTGATAGAACAGCCACTTGCTGGCATAAGCATGTGCATCGTTGAATAATGTGGGCTAGTGGAAACCATATCTCATGATTTTTTGCACAGTTGTGTTTCCCGTGAAGTGACCTCAAAATGGTTCATCATGCATGTCACATAACACTCTCTCCGAATCTTGTGCCTTTAGGAACCTGAGCAGAATTCCATTGTTGTGCTTTCTGTAAAGCACTCCGTTTTCCAACTGGTAAGATAAGGATTTTAACTGAAGTGCCCTCTTCTATCACATGTAAAAGTGAGAGGGCATGGTGTCATGGTCAAGGTATGAGCGCACTTCTTCATACTAAGAGTTGTCATGCGAAGTGGGTGGTGCTCACTCTATATTGTACATATCAATTCCTTGCTCCCAACTAGAAATCTCTTCTTTTTCCTCTTATGCATGTCTTGCTTTTGCTACAAATCTGCAGAGACCGTGACACTTGACAATGTGAACTGGCTTGATATCAATATCATACTCTTGAAGTCCTGTCATTTGTTCGCATATCTTTCACCCAGCTCTTGTTGAATAAGAATTGCTCTAGCTGTTGGGTGTGGCACAAATATTATGCAGTGATTTTTCAATAGGTAGGGTTTGAAATATTCCACCACATTGTATACAACATATGCCTATTTATCCATGGTGGGATAGTTGAGCTTGGGTCCCTACATGCTCACTCTCATGAAGGATATGGGACGTTTGTTGTTCAACTCATCGTTCTGTGTGGGCACTGCAACGAGTTATTTTTCAGAAGAAAATGTATATAGCAAGAAATATTTGCTAAAATCTAGGATATATAGCATAGGGGCATATGTTATTTCCTGCTTGATACGGGTGAATGCATCCTTTTCCTTCTTCCCCCAGTTGTAGATTGTATCCTTCCTAATTATATCTTGGATAGGCTTGACAATCTGGACATAATATGAAATGAACTTCTGGAGGAAGTTTATCTTTCCCAAGAAGGACTGCATAGCTTTCTTATTGACTCAGTGAGGAATCTACGTGACAGTCTGAAATCAGTTTGGATTAATCCTGATCCCACTCTTGTCGATGATATGCCTAAGGAGGTTCCCCTCAAACATTGTGGATATGCTCTTCTTGGGATTCAAGGATAACCTATACTTTTGACATCACTCGAAGATATTCTTATGATGGCATAGGTGGTCTGACCAATTTCTTGAAAATACTTTCACGTCATCAAGGTAGACCACTAGGCTTTATCTGATATGCCCACAAAAGGCGATGTCCATAGCTTTTTGAAAGGTTGTGCCTGTGTTTACAAGCCCAAATTACATTCTTCTATAAGATAACGTACCCCACTTGGTACAGAAAGTAGTTTTAAGTCTATCAGGTTCTGCTACTATAACCTAGTTGTATCCAAAAAATTCGTTAAGGAGAGAGAACATTTCAGCTCCAGATACTCTTTGCAGAATATGCTCCATAGATGAGAGAGGGTAGTTGTATTTGTCTGAGGCCCTATTAATATTTCCAAAATATATGCACAGGAATATCTACCCAAAATTCTTTCTTACAGGAACTAAATTTGAAACCCAAGTAGAATGACGAACTTTGTATATGATTTGAGCATCCAACAACTTAGTCAATTCTTTCTATATGAGGGGTTCAAGTGATGGATGGAATTTTATAATTTTCTACTGAAATGGATTGACCCCTTCTTTTATTAGAATGACATGTTGGATTATTCGCATGTCATATGTTTTAAAATAATCATATGTCCACACGAATACATCGTGGTACTATCTGAACATGAGGGTAAAGGCTTGTCCCTCCTCTAGTGTGCAACATGTACCTACATTTACAAACTTCGGATCTTTTTCTATTCCTAAGTTGATCTGTTCATGCATCAGTGTGGATCTATGGGTTTTGGTGGTCCTAGGCACTTTGAAGTGGTTCTGTAAGTCATAGAGTTTCTCGAGTGAGACCAAACCCTTAGGGATGGGATTGCCTTTCTTGTCATGAGGTGTGTCTTGCAGAGACTTCTCGTGCATGTCTCCATCTATAGTTGCATCTTTGAAAATGCCAGCATTGCCCATAAAATGTAGTATCTATTCATCATCATCAAAAACATGCAAATTAATTATGTTGTCAAGAATAGATGGCTTATACAAAATTTCAAAAGTAAATCTATCCTTAAGTGGTGGCATCCTAACACCTGCATTTTCGAGAACATCTACAACTGCATTTCACATTCTTGGTACAGATCTAATATTAAAAGCTTGAAAATTATAAATAAGCTGTCATACCTCTTGCTGGCAACCTTTAAGACGAGGTGAGATACAGTGTATGGTGTTACATACCTACCTGTACCACAAACTTTGAATCACCTACCACTTTAAGCATAGCGACATTGAGGTTGAGGGCTTTGTGCAAACCGAAGACAATTACTTCATATTCAGTAGTGTTGTTTGTTCACTAAAATTCCAATCAACTTGAGACTAAATGTTTTCTTTTCCTTGGGTCGATCGAAACACACCCTGCTCGAAATCCATCATGTGCTTCGGATCCACCAAAATACAAGGTCCACAAGTCATCTGTAGAAGGACCGCTTGCCACGCTATGTTACAAATTATTGTACAAGTTTCATTTTCACTAGTTGGGCAAGGAAGGAGACCCAACTATGTATCTGGTGTGGTGGGGATCTATTGTGCAAGATAGCACCCTAGTTTCATTTCCAGAAATCAATTTTCAAACAAAAGTTCTGCAAGATCTGATGGTTCATTCTGACCATCCAAGGGAGTAATTTTGTGCTTCATATACCTCTCAAAAAACACTGGAATCTAGTTGCTTCTACCTTGATACAGGAGCCATAAGTGTGACCAGTATGTAGAAAAATATTCTTGCAACTTGCTAGACCAGTCCCTACCAAGTATTAAGACATATGATTTTGGGATGTCCACTATCACAATGTTGATGCACTGGTGAATTCGTCCATCGGATGATAACCAGATGATCACATCCCAGAGTTCACCAATGGCTACTACACATGTTCAATCAAGTTGGATGATATGTGTGGTTGAACTACTCCATTTTGCATTTATCTATTTAGCAATGAAGAGTGGCATGATGTTGACTCACGCGCTAGAGTCAACAAATAGTTATGGACATTGAAGTTGAATATTTCGAAAGATAACAATAATGGTTGGTAGAGTGAGTTTGATTCTTCTATGTGAAGCGCATTGAGTACAAATTTGAGTGGTCCGAGAGACTTACTTGGTCCCTTGCTGGAAGAGGCAACATTTTCTTTGGAGGTTTGCCCCAATACATGCAACAAAATATCCGGCTAACCTATGATTTTGGCGAGTTCATACAGAGAGATGTTTGCACGGGTCTTCTTCATGTCTTTAACAATATTGTAGTCCAAAGTGGGAAGACTGACTGATTTTTCTAGGGGAATACTTTTGTTTGTATTTTCTGGTGGAACGTTCTGAAGTGAGCTGCTCACATACGTATCTTTCATTGGAGCTATCTTCCTAGACTTGCCTTGTGTTTTCTGTGTTGAGGACACTGGGGATCAATTTTTCTGAACAGTTTCATGAATTTCTCTATTGGTATCTCAATCAAAGTCGAAGCCTCTTGGCTTCTCAAGTTGTATCGAATTTTTTGTTTTGTGGGTTCCTTCTTGGTGGTTTTTTTCTTCTATGCAACATTTAGACACTAACACATGGTAACCACATGCCTATAACTCAGAGGTTCATCATATGGAGTGTCCTCTTCATCATCTTCATCTTCTGACTGAACCTACTCACTGCCATTAAAATGATCTTTCATCCTTGAAGCCATGAATTCCATGACTCAGTTCCAATCTACACAGGTCTTTTCTGAGTGTCATGCTTGGTGGAAATCACAAAAGTTATCCTTACCAAATAGTTCCATTTGGCACACAATATTTGAAATTTGTGCAGATTTAGCTGGGTGACTACTACTTCTACCTGATTTCGCATTCTTTCTACACACAAAATCAGAAGGTTTGCTACTCACTGTTGTCTCGTTTTTTTGTTGCTTAAGTTCTTCTACGTCATTTGTCAAGGACTTACGGAGACAAGTAAGGGTTTTAGTTTCACTAGTTTATTTTTCCTTCACCTTACTCACAGTATCTTGGGATGTCCCACCCACATCTTTGGAGTCTTTCACTGGTTCATCATCTACAATGACACCAATCGCGCGCAAGTCCTTCTCCACATAGATTGCTTCTTGGCAGTTTTCAGATAGTGTTGGTTTCGTAGCTCACTTGCCAAATTGCACAATGATGGTCAGTAGTGCAGATGTGTAGTAGTCGACTGTGATGGAGTCATGAGGTTTAGTGTCTACAGTGAACTTTTCTAGGATATGGTTAAAGCTCTGGGTAAATTCTTTCACTTTCATTTTCTGATCCATCTTAAGCCTACCCAATTGTTTCAACAACATGGCGAGGCTTTTGTCATCTGCAAATTTTTCAAAGAAAATGCTCTTGAATATCCCCCAATTCTAAATGCAGTTGATAGGAAGTTTGTGGTACCATACAATTGCTCTTCTATTGAAGGTACATGGAAATATTCTACATGCAACATCATCGTAACATCTGTCGAGTGTCTGCAGATGTAGGTAGAACATGTCTAGATGGTCTTCCGCCTTCACTTCTCCATTAGGATCATATTTCCTTAAAAATTCTCTACATGTCTTCACATTTTATGCAAGACACCGTGGAGTGCCAATGGGCCCTATGTCATCCATTCCAAATTTTTATCAACCATGTCTTCTTCTTCTGAATCAAGTGGTTCAACATCCGAACATGTTGGTTCATCTCTGCCTCCGTTTCCTCCACCACCTTCCCCTCATCTACCTCCACCAAAACCTGAACCCAAGAGTGTATTGTTAATTTCTTCTCCTTCTAGGAAAATAGGAGGTTCCTCTTCATTCTCAACAGCTTCAATGAACACTTCAAGATTGGCAAGGATTACATCTTAAATAGACAAGACTACAACTCATGTGGGTGTAGTCTTTTACTTCCTCTACGAAGAGGGAAGGTAGTGTGCTCCTGGAATCAGTTCAGCAACTTTGGGAAACTGACAGGCGATGGGATGGACTAAGTGAAGATGATGATATGAGATTTCTTGTTCAGGTCTAAGAGGTAAGGAGTAGCCAACTTTAGAGTTGCGCATGGGAGAGAGGGAGTTCATGTTACTACCTTGACTAGATGATGGATAGGTGGGGTTGAGAAGACATTCGACCATAAAAATGGGTGGCCCTCCTTCTAGCACCAAAAATGTTGACGGTGCTAGACCTGCCAACATTCATAGGATCTCCCTGGTTTGAAGTTCCGACTAGACCTCACACCCTTTGGTGTAGGAGTCCCATTCGGTACGATGGTGTAGTTGTCATTCTCTTAGAGATTTTCCTTAGCTCTTGTTGTTTAGCACATGAGAGTGTTATGCTTGAAACTTCAAGAAAGCAAGGTGAGTGTGTTGGATGAGTGTGTAATGTAACTCTGTGTCTGGGTTCTCTTATTTTCAAAAGGGGGAGGTAAAGTGAGCCTGTTGGGTCCCCATAATACTAGTGATTACTCCATTACTATTGTAGTTGTACTCCTTACTAATACTGATGTGCCCTTATTGTGCCCATATTGTTACTATTGTGCCCCATAGAAGCCCACTATTGTTATTATTGTGCCCTTACATTATTATTGTTATGTAGGCTCTAATTATTTTATGACCCCTTAGACTCCTATATATAAAGAGAAGGTATTTTCATTTGAATCATCCAAGAATGGTTCATTTATGTAATGTAAAGGAGGTTCCCCCCTCGAAGAGGCTGAATTCTAAGGCGTCGATCTATCTTTTCTATCTTTTCTTGAGCTGGTTCATAACATTTGGTATCAGAGCTTTGGATTCTAGGGTTTCGCTGCTCTAAACAGGTCATCGTGGCTTTTTCACTATAACCTTTTTTCTGCATCATTTCAGAAGTTGAAAAAAAAAACCGTTTGAGAAGACATCGCGCGAAATCGCGGGTCCAAATTTCAGAGGATTTTGCACTATAATGGCTGAGATATGATCTAAGGAAGTTGGTCTTTTTGCAGACTCCTGAATTACATTCCAAACAGGTGACCTGGGGAAAATCGTCATAACGTTTTCTCTGAGCATTGGATTGCAATTTCGTAAAAAGGTGCAGAAAGCAGACGGAATGTGGTTTCTTCTATATATCTTTTAGACCTAGAGGTCGAAACAGTGACTCGTGAAACATCTTACAAGTTTTCTCTACTGAATTAGTCTATAATCAGGTCACTGTGGGAGATTTTGCATAACTCTTCATTGGAGAATTCAATTGGGGTTTGAATGGTGGCATTGGAAAGAGGACACAGAGGGATACCGCAAGTTGAAATTTCAGAATTGGATGATCTGAAATAGCAGAGATACATCAGAGGCAATATCGAGCTCCTACAAAGTGAAAAAAAGTGTGTATATTTTTTAAAATGTTTGCTTAAGCTTGGTTTGAAAATTTATTTTGAAGGAATTCAAAGGGCATAGTAAAGCATTATTATCAATAATTGATACCCCGAAGAAAGAAAATGGAAACACCTAGTAGGCGACCTGAAAGCTCTAGCATGGCTCATGAAAAAGAGGAAGAAATGCAACATGATATATCAAAATTACGAGACAAAGTGCAACAAGTGTCACTTGCACAAAAACGAACATAATCTAAGATACATTGTTTAAAGAAAGGTGTAAAAGCTAAGATGAATGAAGTGGAAGCTAAGATGGATGATTTGAAGATAGATTTGAAAATAGACATGGAAGAATTGAAGATAAATATGAATAAGTTGCAATAAGAAAGGGTCACTAAGGGTGAAAGGGTAGTAAAGGAAACTCATGATGAGAACAAAAGAAATGTTAATCATGATTCCATAGACTCTAATGTTGGATCTAAGACCCACCATATTCCAAAAACCGATATGAGAAGTTTGATGGCAAGGATCCCGCAACATGGATACTACAGATGGAGCAATTTTTTGATCTCAATAATGTGCAAAACACACAAAAGGTATGTATGGAAACTTTATATTTGGAACCAAATCAGTTTGTATGGCATCAATGGCTTTGCTCTCGTAAACAATTTATCACTTGTGCAATTTTTAAGGAAGAATTGGTAGCACATTATGAGGATACAAAAAGAAACACTTTTTTTAGCCAATTGATAAGTCTTAAACAAAAGAGTTCAATAATGGAGCACATTGAGGAGTTCCAAAAATTGAACATAAGGGTAAAAGATATTCCAAAGGAGCATAGGATTGATGTGTTCATAGGGTCTTTAAAGGATAATATCCAACATGATGTTCACCATTGGGAACCCGATTCATTAGAGAAGGCATTCAGGTTAGCAAGAAAAATGGAAAGCAAAATTATGGCAACCAGGAAGCCTACCACTCACAACTATAAAGACGAAAGTGTTGTTGCCGCTAGTCTTCCACAACCTATAAGGTTGACACCACAACAATTGGAAGAAAAAAGAGCAAAAGGGCTTTGTTACAGTTTTAATAGCAAATACACTAAAGGTCATAAGTGTACTGAGAATAAATTATTTTACATAGATTGTGAAGAGGAAGAAGAAAAGGAGCAAGAAAGGTCAAAAGAAGAGGATATACTCCAGGAACAAAGCCTAGTTGAAGAACAAATGAATCCGACCATATATTGTAATGCATTGGCGGGAATTACCACTCCTCAAACCATCAAGATAGAGGGACAAATCAAGAAGAAAAAGGTAATAGTGTTGACTGATTCAGGAAGTACCCACAATTTTATTCATTCTAAGGTAGCAAAAGAATTGAATTGCTTCTTATATCTAACACCAGAGTGTCAAGTGATGGTTTCAAATGGAGGAACAATAAATTGCTCTGGAAAGTGCCATAATATCAAGCTATCCATGGGATAATATGTATTGACTAGCCCAATGCTTTCCATTCCA
>APFE031333894.1:0-38785 GCA_000404065.3 Pinus taeda | reverse complement strand
AAATAGAATATAAATTATAAAATACATATAAATTTGTCTAAAATTTAATGTTTTTATCAGATAATCTAAGTAGAATGAAATACTAGATATAGAATAAAACTTTTATAAAACTATAAAATTATAGAGAAGGTGTATAATCTAAAGGAACCATCTCTATTTCCTCTTTGCTTTGTTGATCAGACCCCTTGGATCTTGTGGGATGATTGGGTGTGCCTTTATCTTCTTCAATCTTTAGCTCAAATCCTTTGTTGGAAGTTGGAGCTCATCCATTAGAAGAAAATTTTCTCATTAGCTTCATTTTTGTGTACCAACACTCTCCCTATTAATGCTTTCATCAAATGATATAAATTAATAGTTTAAAGGTATTAGTTTTGTCTTTCCCACATGTTTCCATGTTCACGATCCATACCGCGATGTTTGAAACAATCTTAGAATCCAAAGCAACTTAATGTTGTTGACTATTTTCTAAATGAATATAAAATTCTAGTCCTAATGATGATAGGCAAAGGACTATACATAGAAATGGGATTTCAAGCCATCCCAAATTATATAGTATGCAACAACACTCCGACATCCATGTATGTGGAGAAGCATAGTTTTGGACAGAGGACTTAATTGAATATATGAGAGCTAGGAAATTCTTCATCTGGAAGATTATTAACCAGATGGAGAGGGATCCAATGAAGAGCATGTCTAGGCCCCCGGCTAGTAAACTAGATAGTAAGCAATAGGGAGTAATCTAAAGGGAAATAGAGGAATATTGAAGGAGAGATCTACCTGAGAGGTAGAGCAATTACTAGAGAAGTCAAGTGGGTCTATCATCATTCCCCCACTGCTAAAGGAAGGACAACAGAGCTGGAAATTGAGATTTCCCTCAAAGTCGAAGAGATACTACTGAAGTAACAACTCCAACAAGTGCATAGTAGTAGGATGTCCTAGAGTGACTTAACTAATGAAGCTTAACACCTTGCAAGTAACGACATGAGGGATTATTCTCCATTAAAGTGCCTTACAAGAGAGTGTCCTTCACATTCATACAAACATATTGGATTATAAACATCAATGCATAGACGAAGGTGACTAATAACCAATGGCCTTACAAAGTTATGATCATGCTACATCCTAAAACCAAGAGGAAGCTTGTGCCTTCTTATACTTTGGAGGAACAAAATAACACACCTAAATGGGACATCTCCCATGTTTCCCATCCACCTAGCGCATCCCACCTCACTACATGTAGAAAATATAATCGTAATATTTTATTTTTAGTTTTTCTAAACTATATATATATATATATATATACATAGTAGCGATGCTACATAAATAACATAATTAATAACTTTCTTATTTTAGAATGTAAATTTTTGTGATTCATAATATTTTTAAGAGAATTTTTCTTAGAAATCACATTCCAATATTTCAAGTGAAAGCTTTTGGAACCTATTTTTAAGAGAATTTTTCCGAGAAATCACATTCCAATATTTCAAGTGAATGCTTTTGGAACCACTTAGTGTGGTTCATCATCATGACTTACATGTTCTCATCCAACCTTGTTGATATATTCTGTGGTGATGTAAAACCATTAGTTATAACGATAGAAAATGAATGATTTATTTAAAATGAATGTTAAAGCAAACTAGTAAAATATTTAATATGAACGTTAATAAAAACTTATAAAAATATTATTTAATGGAACTATTAATTTAATAAATTATGTATTTTTTGATAATTGGATTATATATATAATATATATATAATATATATTATATATATATATATATACTGCCATCTCTGTGAGAATACAAACATTGAGGATGAAAATCACTTCCTCTTAGAGTGCCCCACGTACAGCCACATTTCACCTAAGTTTCAAAATCTTTGTTGCAATACTAACATTGCTAGCCTTTTACTTTGTTAAAATTACAATGAGCTAGGGAGCCTTCTCTCCAAGCTTTTTGAGCATAGAAATAAAATCTTAAATCAAACTAAATAATTCGTTTCTTGAGGTCATGCAAACCAAAGTTTGGTCTCAGTGGACGTTAACCATCATCATCATCATCAATAAATTGAGGATGAAAATCACTTCCCCTTAGAGTGCCCCACGTACAGTCACATTTGATCTAAGTTTCAAAATCTTTGTTGCAATACTAACATTCCTAGCGTTTTACGTTGTTAAAATTACAATGAGTTGGGGAGGCTTCTTTCAAAGCTTTTTGAACATAGAAATAAAATCTTAAATCAAACTAAATAATTCGTTTCTTGAGGTCATATAGACCAAAGTTTGGTCTCGGCGGACGTTAACCATCATCATTATCATCAATAAATGTAAGTATAAAAATATTTTTTCAATAACTATTTTAATTTTTTAATTTAATTAGATTTAATGATAAATATTCTATTCTTCAAATAAACCCTAAAATGTTTAATATTAAGTATTATTATTAATAAAAAAAGCCACCAAACCACCTCCTAAAAATTAGCAAAAATAATATTTACCCTCCTCACAAAATAAAAAATCTAAAACACTAAACAAAAGATAAAAAATACATAAAATTAATATAATTTATATATATATATATATATATATATATAATATATATAACTTAAAAACAAAGAAAGGTAAAAAAATGAAAAAAAAGAAATCTAAAAAACAAGACACATGAGAAAGAAGACTAAGGGAGGCATAAATATTTGAAAGTTTTTTTTAATTTTATTTAAAATAAATCTATATTTCTCTATACTATGAATATCTAAAAAACTGGTTTTGTTTAAGGAGTAAGGAGGTTACAATTTTGTTCTAAATAATTTTTTTAAGAAATGTGATTATGTGATTGTTTAAAGATCAAATAAATAGATTCAACACCATCAAGAACCCATGAGCCAACCAAAATCTTGAAATTAAACAACTATAACTAAAATTTTCAAAATTTTCCACCAAAACTTCACCCATTTTCCTTAACGAATGGCAACTATCAAAATGTGTGAACAAAACCCTCAAATTGCATGTACAGAACCTCCAAAAACACAATCTGCCGCCCTCGGACAGATCCACAACTTCTCTGATCCCGCGGATCCCCTTGAAGGTGAATTAGCGTGATCCTGAACGTAAAACCCGCACCCATTGGCGCGATTAATGGCCTAACAGATGCGCCAGTTGGCCTTCCTGGTGCTGTTGTCAGCGCGAAAAGCGTGCCAATCCCCTTCTACTCAGAAAAAATCATCTGAGTCCGAGCCAGGTGTTCTGCAGTCCACCTGCTCAATTGAGCACAAAGCTCTCATGCACACACAGCCACAAAGGCACCTCAAGCCACATAGGCGATTCAGCCACAAAGGCAATCTACCACCACCGGGCAAGTTTGATTTACCACCACCGGGCAAATCCACCAACTTCAATATGCCACCACCGGGCAAGTCTGATTTACCACCACCGGGCAGATCCAATTTACTACCACCGGGCAAATCCACCAACTTCAATATGCCACCACCGGGCAAGTCCGATTTACCACCACCGGGAAAATCCGCCAACTTCAACAGATGGTTTCTAGATCACCACCAACGATCACATTACAGTGACAAAAGATGGTTTCAGGCTGACCATAAACCATTACAAAGTGGTTTTAAGATCACCACGAACTTTCAAATGCCTTTACAAGGCTTGCATTCTATACTTCAACATTTGGAGTTTCTGGGTACATACAATGATTATTACAACATGCTAGGGAGTCTATTCCAAAAACCACACTAACTCAAACAAACATCTACTTTGTTGTCCACCATAAACATTGTCGCTACTCCTTTACCTCCTCTGTGAGAGGTCCACTAATAAACAAACCAGAACATAGGCACTCACAGTCCCACGAAGAGAACATAATTTTCCTTTCAAGAACAATTTTCAAGCATACTGCCTTATGCTTGCTAACAATCTGCAACAGGATCTCGATCATCCTTCAATCTCTGATGTAGCTCCAATTGATATCGTTTTCACTGTCATGTGTTCACCATTCCCTTCAAATTTTCTTAGTGTTGGAATGACCAGTTCTAGCACACATTCGAAATTTTGACAATAGTTGGTCAGGCTAATGTCACTTAAATTACAACTAGATACATTAAAACAAATGAATGGAACTGATGGTATACTTCTAGGATCCGAGAAAGTAGTTAAATAAGGAAAATCACTGCTGACAAATACTAAAGAACTGATATACAGAATACAACAGTTGTAAATGGTAAAGATTCAGCCAAGATCAAAATTAAAACTATCCCGCCCTGATCTCTCTATCCAAACGTTCTGCATTCAATGTCCCGGGTAGCTCCCTGAAACCATCATTAAAGATGGAATATGCACTGGCATCCCCTTATCTGTTGGGATTACCTGTTGCGCATGAAAAAAGGCTGCCCAGCCCCCATCCATGTCCTCATCCTCTTTTTTTTACTGCTCCTCCTATGAACTGTTTGTGATACTCCTACTGGAGAAGGAATTTTTCAGAGCTAGATATATTGGTCGGTGTTATTACAGTTTGTCCCATAATCTTCTCGCCATGGACACAACAGAGTATTCCAAGCAACAACATGCAACACAAAATACTAATGCCATTGCTCATTTTCGCAGTTAGTTCTCACTCAGTGTTCACAATTGACAAACACCACCAGTTGCTATCAAGTAAACAATAACAAACATGAGTGCTGGTTGCCTTCACACATTTTCTATCCAGTCTTGCCAATACCAGACACCACGGCAACCTCCACATCACTCACAGCAGCTTCACTTCTATCGCTCTACAACCATGAAAGTGCTGGCGTGTAGAACTTGCTCTGCCCCAGATCTGATGGACCCAAACGTTGTCTAGTCCAAGACACCAGCGATCTGTAATCTGCCACACTAGCGATCTTTTACACGACGGGCCACCACTCCAAAAAACACAGCAGCAGCGTTGCCAATCAGCCTTTGCAACTCCTCCACAGATCCGGCAACAGAGATTCTCTGTCGACGTTCAAACCATAAAAAATAACCACAGGTTTAGACGAATGATGGACACTTAAAAAACTAAAACAAAAATATATTTTTGAATTATTTCCCTCAGCCCAGGAGAGGCCAAGCCCAGGAGGGGCTAGGCCCTCACAGGCTCTGATACCAAGATAAAGAAACAGAGGAAAATCATTTTGATTTCTTTGTATGTGGATGACATGATTATAACAGGAAATGCAAATAATTTGATCAAAGAAATCAAGCAGCAAATGTCACAGGTATTTGAAATGAAAGACCTTGGAGATCTTCATTATTCCCTAGGTTTGGAGGTGTGGAAAGATTTTGGTCAAACTTTTCTAACTCAAGGAAAGTATGCCAGAACCCTGTTGGAAAGATTCAGAATGGAACAGTGTAAAACAACAACAACACCATTGCAGCAGAATCTTAAGTTAAGCAGTGACGATGGCACAAAACAGGTGGATGCTACTTTGTATAGATGGCTAGTCAGAAGTCTGATCTATCTCACGACAACTAGGTCTGATCTGGCATACTCTGTTAGTGTGCTGAGCCAGTTTATGTCCAGACCACTTAACAGTCACTGGAATGCAGCAAAATGTGTGTTGAAGTACCTTAGTGGTACTTGTAATTATGGTATTTTATACACTGACATTTCTAATGTTACTTTAGCAAGTTATTCAGATTCAGATTGGGCAGGCAACCTGGATGATCGTAGATCCATCACAGGACATGCATTTAGTATTGGATCCGAGGTTATTTCATGGAGTAGCAAAAAGAAAATTACTGTAGCATTATCATCATGTGAAGCTGAGTACCAGGCGTTGTGTGCAGCAACATGCGAAGCCATCTGGTTGAGGAAATTGCTTAGCGATGCAGGCAAAAGTCAGAAAGAAGCAACCAGCATCAAAACTGACAACCAAAGCACAATAAAGCTTGCATACAATCCCATTTTCCATAAAAATACTAAACCTATTGACACTCAGTTTCATTTTGTTCGAGAAAAGATACAGTCAAAAGAAATATGTGTGGAGTATTGTAACACTTGTGATAATTTAGCTGATATTTTTACTAAGCCTCTAGGGCGAGTAAAGTTTGAGTTATTTAGAGGGATGTTAGGAGTACAAAATAACCCTTTCTCCATTAAGGGGGGGAGTTAGAAATAATGGAGAAATAGTTATATGGTTGTAACGCATCTCCTTAGTTTAGCAGTAGTTCCTAGAGTTTAGGAGGTTGTTTACAACTACCTATTTCTCAGTGATGTATTTAATATTGTAATACTCATTTGATGTAATGTAGAGTGAACATGAGAGTGAGTCTCCTCTTTGTTTGAGTGCAGTCTCCCAGGTGCCGTACACCTATGAACTGCAACTCCTTCATTTAATTCAAAGTGTGAATTTTATCTTTCATATGCTAAATTATAGAATGTGCATCTTTGGTTACAATTACACTGATGTCAACACCCCTTAATGATAATATTGGATTTAATGATAATATTATTCTTATTCTTCAAATAACCCTAAAATGGTGGAATATTAAGTATTATTATTAATAAAGAGAACCAAAAAATTATCCATATAAAATTAGAAAAATAAATTTTAACCTCTAACAAAAAAACAGGACTAAGGGAGCATAAGGGAAGGAATATAACAATAAAAATATTGTTATTTATATGTGAAAGTTTTTATTTTCAATTTTTATTTTAAAATAAATCTATATTTTTCTAAATACTATGAATTTCTAAAAAATAATTAGTTATGGCTCAGGAGTAAGGAGGTTACAATTTTGTTCTAAATATGTTTGTTTCGAGAAATATGATTATGTGATTGTTTAAAGATCTGTAATAAATTTGACACAGGAAAATCTATGAACCAACCAAAATCTTGAAATTAAACAACTTTAACTAAAATTTTCAAAATTTTCCACCAAAATTTCTATATTTTTTCACCCATTTTCCATAACGAAATTGTGACCGGCTTAGAGTACGCGGAAAGATATACATTTGAATGGCAAGTATCAAAATGTGTGAACATAACCCGGCATATGCGAAATTATAGAATGCCCATCTTCGTTTACAATTACACGTATTTCAACATCCCTAGTTGCAAGATTGAATCGACAGTTGTTTATGGCGCACAATTAAAAATATCAACCGGCATGGCAGCAAGAAGCAATCGACAGTTATTCATGGCTCGCAATTGAAAATGCAATCGACAGGCCAACAACGTGAGGTGTACGAAACCTCCGTTTCAAAAAGACTAAATTTGCAAGCACATGGGCTTCACGATCATCAAAATCAGCCGACTTTTATAGTAAGAATCATTGAAAACGCGAAAAAACAAAGGATTGAATGTGTCTGATGACTGAAAAGGACAGCAACTAGCAATGGCCTTTCAGTGGCCGAGGGATCATCGACTCCAACCAGCTCACTGGTGGGCAGAGACCAAGTACAGCGACTGACTCAGCATAAATGGAAAACATAGGAAATTGAAAGAAAAGAAGACAGTAGTGGGTCCACGCCATCATGATTAGGTTATGTATACCGTAGAAATAGCGACCTCCCCGTTGTCAACGTCAGCTAAACACCTTTTTATCTCTTCCATGGGATAAGAATAATGTAGTTTTCAACAAATAGGATTGAAAGTTAATAAGCAATCTTTGCAAGGATGTTGGATGTTATTCCTGAGGGTTCCCATTATAAAAGTAAGTTATATATATATATCGCCATTGTTATAAAAGTAAGTTATATATATATATATCGCCATTGTGATTACATATGTAGACCGTAGAAATAGCGGCTTTTGCAGCGACCACCAGTAACACCTTCCGTTGTCAATGTCAGCTAAACACCTTTTTATCTCTTCCATTGGATAAGAATAATGTAGTTTTCAACCAATAGGATTGAAAGTTAGTAAGGAATCTTTGTAAGGATTTTGGATGTTATTATTGATGGTAATGTAGTTAGCATTATAAAAGTTATATATATATATATATATATATAATAATTGTACATCAAAGACATGAATTAGTAAATAAAATTAGAGGAGCTTATAGGTGTGGATCACCAGGAGCTTTTATAAGCAAATACGCCGCTTGGCCTTCACATTAAATTCCCATAATAAATAGATACACTTAGTTAGGGATAGTAAATCAAATCCCTGAATGATAGGACACGGTCATAACTACTTAACAATAATTACCTAATCTCCATTAATTCTAACACTCTCCCTTAATGGAGAAAGGGTTCTTAAACACACCTAATATGTCCCTAAACAAATCAAACTTCACTCTTCCCAAAGGCTTACTAAATATATGAGCCATATTATCACAAGAATTAAAATATTCAACACAAATCTCTTCAGACTGCACTTTCTCCCTGACAAAATGAAATTGAGTGTCTATGTGCTTAGTGTTTTTATGAAACACAAGATTGTAGGCCAGTTTGATGGAACTTTGATTATCACAATTGATAACCATAGCTTTTGTCTGTTCTTCCCTGCATCTTGGAGAAGTTTGCGCAACCAAACTACCTCACATGTTGCTACACACATAGCTTGATATTCTGCTTCTGCTGAGGATAAGGCAACATATGCTATTTCTTGCTACACCAAGAGATGACCCTCGACCCAATGCTAAAGGGGTAACCTATAATTGATCTTCTATCACCTAAATTTGTTGCCTAATCAGAGTCTGTATAACCTGTCAAACTAACATCAAATGAGTCAGAATACAACCTACCAAAGTCTGAAGTTCCTTGCAGATACCTCAGAACTCCTTTCACTGCAATCCAATGGTTCTCATGAGGTCGAGTCATGAACTTACTCAAAACACTCACTGCATAGGCTAGATCTTGTCTTGTTGTAGTCAAACAAATAAGACTACCAACCAATTATCTGTACAATGTTGCATCTGCATATTTCGAACCATCATCTACCTGAAGTTTGTTGTTCTGTTGTAAAGGCACAAATGCAGCCTTGCACTCATCCATTTTAAATTTAGTCAACAAACTCTTAGCATACTTACCCTGTGACAGGAAAGTTTGGTTTGAATCTCTCCAAACTTCTAGACCCAAGCAATAATGCATTTCTCCAAGGTCCTTCATCTCAAATTTTTGTGATAATTGTTGCTTGATTTCTTCAATGAGATTGTCTACACTCCCTGTCATGATCAGATCATCCACATATAAAGAAATCAACACTATTTGTCCCTCATCAGTAAACACAATATACAAACTGGGATCATTTTTGCTCTGTTTATAACCATGCATGAAGAAAAATGAATCAATTTTTTCATACTAGGATCTAGGAGCCTGCTTTAAACCATATAGATATTTCTTTAATCTACACACTAATTGCTCTTCTCCCTTCTTAACAAATCCCTCAGGCTACACTAGGTATACTTCTTCTTTTAATTCACCATTTAATAAAGCAGATTTAACATCTAATTGATGTATGTTCCAATGATGCTTAGTAGCTAAAGCAATAATCAATCTAATGGTATTTAGTTTTGCAACAGGGGCAAATGTTTCCTCAAAATCAATACCTTCTTTCTGGGAATACCCCTTTGCCACCAACCTTGCTTTATGCTTATCAATAGACCCACTTGCTTTAAATTTCAACTTAAATAACCATTTGCAACCTATGGGTTGTTTACCATTAGGAAGCTTTACTAGATCCCAAGTATTGTTCTTAATAATAAATTTATATTCCTCTTTCATTGCTTCCTTCCATTCATAACTCTTACTAGCTTCATAGAAATTAGAAGGTTATACAATGTTTAACATACTAGTCATGAGCGCATAATCCCTATATCGAGTTGGTAACTATTTCAGCCTGCTAGATCTCCTGAGCGGTGGGGGTTCAACTATTCTGTTGTGTTCTTCTCTTTGTGGACTAAACTCGATTTCTTCCTCTTTATCCTACTGTTGTTGCTCCTACTATTGTTGTTCTAGTTGTTGTTGTTGTTGTTGCTGACTGATTCCTGTTTCACTATCCTCATCTAAAAGTAAGCGTACATGCCATTCTTCATTATTTTGAACAGGATTTCTGTCATCAACCTATTCATGGAATACTGCGTCTCTACTAACAAACACCTTGTGAGTAGAAGGATCAAACATTTTATAAGCCTTATACTCACTGCAGTATCCAATGAAGGTACATTTAATTGCCTTTGAATCTAACTTCTTCGTGTTCTCTTTGGGAACATGCACCAAATATTTACAACCAAATACGCTAAGGTGACTTACTGCAAGCTTGAAGCCAAGCAATGCTTCAAAAGGAGTTTTATAATAAAGACTTTTAGTGGGACCCCTATTCTTCAAATACAAGATAGTATTAACAACTTTTGCACAAAAACCATTAGTTAGATTCTTACCTTTCAACATACTATGAGCACACTCCACCAGTGTTATGTTTTTCCTCTCAGCTACTCCATTCTACTGAGGAGCGTAAGGTGTTGTAAACTGCTGCTGTATCCCATGCTCTTTGCAGTATTTGATGAAAACCCCTTTCTTGAATTCTCTGCCTTGATCTAATCGGAGAATCCTGATGAACTTTCCTGTTTTCTTCTCAATAATGTTTCTGAATTGTTTGAAATACTCAAAAACATGACTCTTCTGTTTAAGAAAATATATCGATGTGAATCTTGTACAATCATCAACAAAGATTAAAAAATAGTAGGCCCCCACTAATGATCTTGTCTACATCGGGCCACATAAATGAGTTTGTACAAGTTCGAGTATATCCCTCTATTTCCTATCTTTAATAGCATGAAATTCATCTCTATGTTTTTTACCGAATGCAAATGCTTCACAATCAATATGCAAATTTTTCAAAACAGGAAGACCATCTACCATACCTTTGTTCTACAACAGAAGAAGGTCACTAAAATTGATGTGCCCAGGTTGCTGATGCCACAAATTTTCAGCAGAATTATTTGATGACATCAAGGCTTGCTATGGCGTACTCTTCACATCTAGTTTGTAGAGTCCTATGCGAATACCTGTAGCAATAGGCTTCATCTAGTCTAATAAGCCTTTAATAATACAATGAGATTTAAAGAATTCTACCTTGAGATCCTGATCTGTAATCTTTGATACAGAAATCAAGTGCTTCTTAATACCAAGAACATACCACACATCAGATATATTCCGGATCTTTCCATTAGGTAGAGTAATAAGGACATCTCCAGGTCCCTTGATCTCATACCCTCTATTATCTCCAAGGTATACTTTTACTCTAGCGTTGGATTCTTTAAAATTTCTAAACCATTGCCTTTTACCTATCATATGTGAAGAGGCTCTAGAATCTATGAACCAAATATCTAATTCATCCTCCTCAGTAGCTAAAGCAATCTCAACCTCAGCCATGAACAATCTGACATCCTAATTCTGATTTGCATCTACATTAGCCAAATGACCTACATGTCTTCTCTGCTTGTACCTCTACCCATCTGCCTTTTTCTTGCGGCAAAATTTAGCAATATGGCGTATCATACCACAATAAAAGCATTTAGGAGCAGAGTCATGTTTATGCAAGGTCATACCTTGTGGTGTCTTTTTTCTTGACGCGCTGCCTCTCTTGTGATCAACCACTGCTTTCCCCTTTGGCTTGAACATTGTCATCAATGCAAGATCTGGATTTTTAGGTTTGAGAGACAACCTCCTTTCCTCTTCTTGTAGAAAAATCCCAGTCAGCTCTTCAAATCCTGGGGGTTTTTCTCTTGCATTCAATCCAGTTATAAACATCTGATAATCATCCGTCATGTCATTCATGGTAATTGTCACCAGATCATCATTTCCCACAGTCTGACAGATATCATTTAGTTTATCTTTAACTTCCTTTATCTGGGATATGAATGAAGAAACAGACTCATTCTCCTCCATCTTGATTGAGAGAATCTTCTTGCTAAGGTACAAGTTCAACTGGTGTTCTTGATCTCATACATCTCTTTGAGAATTGTCCAGATGTTATTTGTTGTCTTACAATCCTGAATGTGAGGGATGATGCAATATTTGACTGATAACTTGAGTAGCACCTTCGCGTTCATCTCCCTTTTCTCCCAGTCTTGAATTGTTGTATTCAATCCACCAGTTGCAATAGTCGGCTTGACTTCATCACTAGTTGCAATGCCATAGGCATTATGTCCCTCAAGCAGAGTCTAGAGCTTAAATTTTCAGTTTGTGTAATTGGAACCATCAACCTTATTACTCTCATTGACATAAGCTTCAATGATTTGATTATTGATCTTGAATGAATAAAAATCTTCAACATTTTAACAGCCCTTGAATGTTAAAAAAATACCTTGATCACTAAGAATTTCCTTCACAAAACAAATAGCCCTGAATAATACTAATTCCTCAAATTTCAATTCTAGATCTCTCTTTTTTTTTAAGATCACTCCAAATTCTCATAAGAAATACGCAACCCCTTTCCTTTTATTCAAATTAAGGAGCCCTCCAATTAAAAATAATCCATAGATATATTTTTTTTTAATATAAAACTTTGAAAAAAAACTTCAATTAAAAAAAAAAAAAATTGTTTGAGGGATGATTATTTTTGCACGACTGTGGGGAGGAGGAGGAACAACGAACCTCTCACTCGACACTGCCACAGTCACTGATATTTTCTCGGTCAATACACTTCCTCTGCACAAACGACAGAGCACCCGCAGTCTCCACATGCAACCCCTTTCAACGTAGCAACTGTCTGAATGATAGGTCCAGGCAATGTGGCCCACCCAGCAATGCTGGGAAAACACCTCTTTGCCTTGTGGCCTTCCGAATGTTGCTTCAAATTACTCTTCCTTGCAGCTCTGTTGGTGTTGTATTGAACTCCACGCAGCCTCCTTGGCTTCACCACCACACAACCCTCTCACGCTGCAACTGGGAGATTTGGCCTCCATGCAACTACGTAACAACGCAACTACACAGACTCCTTCCCTCTTCTCGACATAGGCCTCATGGTGCAAGCTCCTTTCACCTAGGTGGACTACACAACATGCAATTTTTTTGTTTATCACTCTCCTCTTCGGTGATCAACCAGAATCCATCCATCACGTTGCTCTGACAGACTCCTTCCTCAACAAAAAAACGCAGTCAACGTTTTCCACGCAGCTTCCAGGCACATGCAACCAAACAAAACACAACTAGCACAATCATGGCAGTTATTTTCCCTGGATCTGTGACTAGTTGCCGAGGTACAACACAATCCTGCGACGATGCAACCGCGACTAGTCGCCGAGGTACACCACAATCCTGCAATGATGTAGAAAAATAAAAATGAGCATAGTCTCCAATAGTATCAGCATGATTACTCTTCAGTCCCCTTGTGACGATGATGCGATTACTGTTTAGCTCCACATGCGACGATGTCGTGCTCCTCAACTCAGTGTACAGGCCTCTCCTTTCTGCAACTCTCATACCATGTTAACAGTTGCACATGGAAGACATGAATTGGCAAACAACATTAGATGAGCTCACAGGTGTGAATCACTAGGGGCTCCTACAAGCAAATACGCTGCTTGGGCTTCACATTAAACTCCCATAATAAATAGATACACTTAATTAGGGATAGTAAATCAAATCCTTGAATGATAGGAACTAAATGTCCAAGGAAAACAAAATCATAACTACATAACAATAATTACCTAATCTCCATTAATTCTATATATATATATAATATATATATATATATTATATTAATATATATATTTATATATATATAACTTTTATATGTATATATAATGTTTTATATTGATTATGATTAGGTGATGTAAATTGTAAAAATAAGAGTTGTTTTTAGTGTGGTTTTTTGGATTTTTCTGGTGGAAAAAATTAAGGTGAAATCTTGATTTGTGTTATTTAGCCTGGTTTTTTGATGGTATATATAGATTCAACACCCCTAAAAACCCCTAAGGCACTTCTATTGTGGTGGGGTTACCCATCAAAGTTGTGATTTCAATAAATTCCTACCTGATTTTAGAGAAATCAGATCAGAAAAACTCACTGGAAGTCTCACTAAAAACAACTTAGTAGAAATAATGACTTTTGCATCAACCACCAGTAACACCTCAACATTGTCAACCTCAGCTAAACACCTTTTAATCTCTTCTACTAGATAATAATAATGTAGTTTTCAACCAATAGGATTGAAAATTAATAAAGAATCTTTACAAGGATACTCATGGTAATGTACTTCCCATTTTAAAAGTAAATAATATATGTGTGTGTGAGTGTGTATAAAAGTTTTATCATTTTAAGTTTTGGTTTGATTTTTGCTTTTAATTTTTTTTATTTTTGTTGAAATCTCACAACATATTTATGATGAGTTTGCCACATTTTATTATTTCAAATTTATTTTTAAATGCATAAATGAAATCAGTACTATTGGAAATCCCAAAAACATTTAGATTATATAAATTGCATTTTTTTCTCTCTAACAATTCTCGCTAACTCTTTTCCCTGGATGAAGTTGTCTTCTCTTCACTTGTGAGTCATACACCTGATTCATCATAAAAAGTAATACATCCACCACCTCATACCTAAAATATTTGATCTTGTCTTTGATGATGTCTTCTTTCAAAAGTGTTCTTTCTCTAATCTCCTACCTTGAATCCTTCCCATTTTAATCCTCCATGAGCTGGGCTATTCCACATGATATTGTACCCTCTTTGATGGGGATTAACCACTTAACTCAACCTTTTCCTTTAGCTCCATAATTCATCCAATGTTGTAGCCATGGATCACGCTAATCCCCCCTAGAAACACTTATGGGTTCATTTTACCTCAACAAAGCATAGACGCTACAATCCCATAATGTAATGCAACCCCCAACTCGTCACGATAGTCTCAACTCTGACCATCAAATTTTGATTACCCTTTAGTACTAAGGCATGACTCCTTAACCATGTGATCACAGCCATATATCAGCTTCATTAAGAGGCACTAAGGCTTATTGGTGCCCCAAACCTAAGACAATCTATATTGATTTTAACTTACCTCTAGATCCAATAACCTTGACATCATCTTTTTGCTAGCTTTCCCATTAACTAACATCGTGTTTCCCCATATATTTGGACCTACATTCTCGGCCTCCTTTACTAGCTCATAGTCCGCATACCTAACACAAATTACGAGAGTGTTCCCAACTATCAAAATCATTAAATGACGGACCAACCAACTTCTGTAGGCACTCAAACTGTTCCCAACTATCAAAATCGTTAAATGACAGACAAACCAACTCTCGTAGGCACTCACAATGGTGTCTCAGGTCTTGCCACCGATGGGTTCCCGAACCCACTACCTTAATTCCTTCCTAAGGTCCTAATGGCTCGAGACATGTCACTTCACTATATGGGCAGAGTCTGTCTCTTAGTTCCGTCAACAAATAAATCAACCTACAGAGTTTTGGATCAGCCCAATGACTTGATTTCTCAACACTTACACCTATGTTCTGATCATCCAATTGTTGAGAGATGGAAAATTTAAATAGAAATACTTCCATATCAGTGTGTCTACTAGAACTTCAAATTTATAATGTTCTTCGCTTTGCACTAGGTCGAATCCCAAATTCTTCCATTTACAAGGGTATCACTTGTAACCGCGAATTTCACCGCTATTTCATTACATTGAAATTGCATAAAATTCTTCTAGACTATAGCAATTTGATTACTCCTTCCTCATAATACCAATAACTCATAATAGAAATCCTTGTGATGGGAAATTATGCAAAATGCTAATACAAATTCACTTGAAACCAATTCATGAATTATTCATTCACATTTGAAAATAAAATCATCTCACTGCAAACAATAAAGATAATGATTCACACAATAGGAGATGCATGTAAATATACTCTAAAACATCAAATCCAATACATAGGGGTTCTTGGTGTGAGTACATAATGTGGGTGTGCTCTTGCACGACCCTTTCTCCCCATCTTATTATTTTCAAACTTTTCCTCCAAAAGATTCCTTGATTTTCTCTTTTATCCAAGAAAATGAAAATATCACATTTAGCAACCCTCTCCTTTGATTACATTGTCTCTATTCCTAGAAGCAAGGTGTCACTCTATCTTAACAAGCTTCCTACATTTGTCCTTTAAGGACACCTTAGCATAACTTCCTAACCATGTATATTATTCTAGATTAAAATATATTACAAGTTAAAGAAAGTTCTAAAGGGAACTAATTCCCTTGGAAAAATCCTGATGACCCCATAAGTCTAATCATAAGGTAGAAGCAAGATGTCACTCTATCTTAACAAACTCCCTACATTTGTCATTTAAGGACACCTTAGCATAACTTCATAACCATGTATATTATTCTATATTAAAATATATTACAAGTTAAATAAAGTTCTAAAGGGAACTAATTCCCTTGGAAAAATCCTGATGACCCCATAAGTCTAGTCACAAGGTAGAAGCAAGGTGTCACTCTATCTTAACAAACTCCCCACATTTGTCCTTTAAGGACACCTTAGCATAACTTCATAACCATGTATAATATTCTAGATTAAAATATATTACAAGTTAAAGAAAGTTCTAAAGGGAACTAATTCCCTTGGAAAAATCTTGATGAACCCATAAGTCTAATCACAAGGTAGAAGCAAGGTGTCACTCTATCTTAACAAACTTCCTATATTTTTCCTTTAAGGACACCTTAGCATAACTTCCTAACCATGTATATCATCCTAGATTAAAATATATTACAAGTTAAAGAAAGTTCTAAAGGGAACTAATTCCCTTGGAAAAATCCTGATGACCCCATAAGTCTAATCACAAGGTTAACTTTAGGATAAGATTCAAGTCCATCACCCTCCATTTATCCTTTATTCAATGTTATAATTCCAATTAAGATTATGATGGATATAGATTCTAAATATTAATAATCATATCCATATGAGAACAAAGATCTTGGAATATTCTTAGTTTCTTTCCAAGATCATAAGAACTCCTTGCCAAAATAAAGAATATGAGTGATAATTATAAAGAATTCAGCAATCACATCTTGCTTATTACAAACTATCTTATAACTACTTAGATACATACATACATACACATATATGTACGTATGTATGCCAAAAAGATTAGGGGAAAAGGACACTCTTCTTTGACTTTGCCATTATAGTTAATTTCTTAAAACTACCCCATAGTCATCATAAAATAAGCAATAATGCTCTCTTATAACATTGTCACATTAGTCCTCAACTCTAAATTCTTTCTTATCTCTTTCAAAGGTTTTTCATAGGAATAGCGTTAAAATGTTTTCTAATGCCAATGAAACAACCTATAAGAATGATTTTTTAATTGCAAAATTCCTCCACAGTGATACTAAGAGTAGCAAGGTCGTCCATAGTTGAATGATATGGCCTCTATGTCTTTTCTCATGGATTTCTAGCCATATGCTAGTCTGTTAAAAAATAATGAGGCTAGTCATAGTGGTCCTACAATTAGAGAGAATTTCTTTATTCCCACTCTTAAAAATATGTAAAATAATGATTTGTAATTATTATTTGGGGAAGCCTTACTTCACTACCAAATTGAATATCTTGTGCATGTGAGGAATGAAGATAGACCCTTCAATTTAAAAAAGAATAACTTAGTAGCATTCAATGTCATTATTATTTCAAAATATTATTAAGTTTGGAATTCTAGTTTTGCAATGGAATCATATTATTTTCTTTAGTTTCACAAATTACAACATTCATCTGAAGTTCCCAAGTTCATAGGATCTAGTTTAGATAGTGAAAGAATTAAATAGGACATTTTTATTCTTTTTAATAAGATTTTTGTTTGTGTTTATCTTATTGAGATTTAAATATTCATTAAAAAGATCTGTAATGATGTTTTTAAGTATTTTATATTCATTGTTATACCTATTCATTGCTTTATAAAGAATTAGTTATTAGAAATAGATGAGGTTGTAGTAAAATTGTGATAGATATTTTCTATACTTGCATACAATTAAATCCATATTTAAATCATTTCAGAAGGGATGAGGTTTACTTTACCAAAAAAACAAGTGTCTTTATTGATAAAATTTTCATTCAAATAGTGTTTTTACATAGAAAAATTTAAATTTAATGTTAAAGATTTAAGATATGATTAAGCTCATACTCAAATTATAAAGTCAAAATTTACTATTCAAATGCTATAATTTTATCATATTTATATAAAAAGATAAATTATTTATTATTGCTTTTTTATTATAAATAAATTAAATTTCAATGATAATCGAAATGAAAATTTTAAATTTCACTTTTAATTAATTTATTTTAGAACATCATTTTATATTAAAAAGCCAGTAGGAATTGCTTCTTAAATCTTTATAGTTTTGATGAACTTAAGAAAGTTGAATGATTGTATTGAAAATGTGCAAATTGATAGTTAATATGAACTTAAAAAAAAATCATCTTATCACAAAAACCATAATATTTTTCCTCTCGTATTGCGTTAAAAAATACCAAAAATATAACAAATCATAATTATTTGAAGAATATATATTTCCTTAAAATGTTTTTGATATTTTAAATTAAGATTAATAACTATCTTATAAAATCTAAACACCAATCCAATAAAAAGATTATTTTTTTTTAAATTTAAATACAATTAATAAAAATATTTTATAAAAAAATTATTGTAAACATAATAAATTATTATTACCATTATAGATAATAATCAAATATTCAAGGATTCAATTTCTTGAGATTCAAATTTTTTAGAATGAAAAAAGTTAATTTTGATAATAATTAAATAAATATAAACTAAACGTTTCCTTTAAAAAATTATTTTTATAAACTAAAACATAATTTTTATTTAATATAAATTTATTAATTATTATTATTTTATTAATATTATTTAAATAATTAAAATAAGAAAATATATGACATAACATTGCAATATTTCCCTTCTTGAGAAAAATCTCTTTTTTTTTTACTTTTAAACATCTTTATTTTTTGATTAATTAAATATAACATTCACACTCAAACAAAAATTCTTACGAATTTTTATTGACTTCAGTATTTATTTTTTGATTATTAAATATAACATTCACACTCAAACAAAAATTCTTACGAATTTTAATTGACTTCAGTATTATTTGTTTGAGAACTTCCAAACAAGCTGAAATTTTGACATTGATGAGCCATTCTTTTATTTTGATGTCACCCGAATTCCAAGTTATTAGAATCTCGAATCCTGTCCTCGCAAAATTCATCATAATTATTATCTTATATTCCAATATTTAAATATCCGTTCAAATAGTACAATGCCTCAGATTAGAAAATGGCTTCAGAAAAACGATTGCGCTCCATTCTCATATTTCGTCAAATCTAATTATTGGTTCCCCGCCAAAATTAACATTGCATTGACAAATGATACTAAAATGATGCATTGACAAATGATACTAAAATGATAGCTTTTTAATGATTGAGTAGAGAGGTTTATTTTACAATTTTTTATAAGAAAATGTGTAATTTTGTCTATTTGTTCATTTTTAGAGTTGACGCATGTTTTTTTGATGATTGAGCTGAGAAGCTTATTTTATAGCTCAATAAGAAGAGACGTGTAAGTTATATTTATAAAAATAGCATTACCCTCTTTTATATCCTGTGAATCATTTGACCGGTTCAACTTTTCTGTACAAATTGATAATTTTAACACTGAGTTAGTTTGGATATTTAAATAATTTTAAATTGCTGAGAATATCAGTGTCTTTAGATGATTCGTTGAGAGGCTCATTTTACAACCTAATATAAGGGGGTGTCAGTTTGTCCATTTGTCCATCTTTAGAGTTGACACATGCCCCTTTAAAATAAAAATAAACAAACTATGCTTTAAATAAAAAAATAATGTCAACTATGATAAAAAAAATGAATATGCTCTAAAAAGTAATGTTTAAAGCTTATACTTTTCAAAAATTCAAAAATATTTCAGCTGAAGATTTAATAAACTATTTACAGATTTATGTTAACTAATCTATGTTGATACTAATAATAATAAAAAACCAATTTTAATGACAATTATGTATATATTTTATATTATTGAAAAGAAAATTATGTATATATCATAAAAATAAAAATAAAATTATGATTAAAAATTTATTTGTTCTATATATTTTCTATATTTTACACTTTAAAAAATTCGATTTTTTAAACTTGTATTAAATCAGTGATTAAAATAAATCTATTATTTCAAAAACTATTATTTGAAATAAATCTATTATTAAACTTATATTAAATCAGTGCTTTTATACCTGTGATTATAAAAGCTAATATACAATATTAAAAGACAAAAAAATATTAAAAAACAAAAGTACTCCATCTGATTAGGCAAAATAGTAAATTTTCTGCCATAAAAGATATGTTTGCTCGTTAATATAATGCCTTGTACAGAGATTTAAAACTCATTTTATATTTGTTTAGTATGATTTTTGAGTCAATTGCATTAGGTTCATGAGCATAATGATAGTCATTTTTATCTCTTTAATATAGTTAAACTAATCGGCTTAATAACAAAGTGTAGGTATTTGATTAATAATAATAATAATATAATTAAAAAGTTATGTGAAATTTAGATTGATTAATTATAATAATAATAACAAAATTAAAAGATTGGGTCAGGTTTCAATTGAATTAGGGGGAGGAGGAGGAGGAGGGCATGAGACCAGCCTCTACTAAGGCCATAGCAAACTCTAAAATATTTTCAATATGTCTTTCTTGCTCCACTCTGGTTAACACGCTGTAAATGTGTTAGAAAATCTGCACACATGAATCTAGCTAGTAAAGGTTGAACACACAACTTTGCAGAGCAAAAACACTAAAAGAAAATCGAAAGAACAAAAGAATGATTCATTAGAAAATAGGTTTCAATGCTCATGATATAGCATTACTGGGTGAAGATCCCAAGGTAATACACCATAGTGCTCTAGTTGTCACACCAGATGACAATGGGTTCGTGGAACTAGACGCCCAACTCAATGAGGAAGTGTAGTAGCCACAGACCCTGAATGGTGATGTTGACTACTCTTTTGTACTCAGCCTCACCTAAATAGAGAGCAATAACAGCCTGCTTCTTACTCGACCAACAAATAGGGCCAGACCCTAGACCAAGTGAATATCCAGAGGTGGATTTGCAATCAATGTTGTTGCCCGCCCAATCAGAATCAATGAAGCCAAGGAGATTCAATGCAGTGCATGCTGCATAATGAATCCCGAAGGTGATGGTGCCCTGCACATATCGGAGGATGCGCTTGGCATCATTCCAGTGTAGCTCATGCGGCTCCTGCATGTATCTGGAAACTCCCCCTACTGCATATGAGAGATCTGGTCTGGGTGGGTGAGGTACAATAAGCTCCCCACTAGCTGTCGGTAGAGAGTAATGTCAACTAATGGAGTGTCACCTCCATTCTCAAGGCATACCCTAAACAAAAAAGGAGTTGGTGCTGACTTACAGTCAGTCATGTGAAATCTCTCGAGGAGATCCCGTGCATACTTAGCCTAAGAGAGTTTGATGCCTATGGCATCCTAGCTAATCTCAAGACCAAGAAAGAAGTGTGATGGACCCTTGTCCGTCATCAAGAGCCTATCATGCAAGGCCCTCTTGACTGTAGCAATGGCTGAAACCGAGCTTTCAGTGATTAGGAGATCATCCACATACAAAACTAAGATAAGAAGAGAATCATGTGTCCTGAGCATGTAAACATTCGGATCAGACTTACATCTTTCGAAGTTTTGTGATAAGAGAAAAGAATCCATCTTTGCATACCAAGCTCTCAGGGCTCGCTTAAGGCCGTAGAGAGATTTCTTCAATCTGCAGGCCAAAGATGAATCCTGAATGAAACCAAGTGGCTGCTCCATGTAAATCTCCTCTGATAGGTCTCCATGAAGAAAGACATTATTCACATCCATCTGATGTACTTCCCATCTTTGGGTAGCCTCACTGGCAAGTGTAAGGCGTATGGAATCCATCTTTGCTACTGGAGCAAAGGTCTCATCATAATCAATGCCATGCATTTGTTGGAAGCCTTTAGCTACTAGCCTTGCTTTCCATCTGGTGATTTGCCCATCTGCAGCACTCTTGGTCCTGTAGACCCATTTGCATTGGACAAGTTTCCTTCCTGAAGGAAGGGGGACCAGATCCTAGGTCTGGTTCTCGAGGAGGAAGTTATACTCCTCCTCCATGGCGGACTCCCAAGATGGATGCCCAACAACCTCAGCATAAGACTGTGGATTAGAAGACTGAACCAAATGACAATGCCAGGATGGCAATTTTTCAGTGGCAGTGAGGACAAGAGGAGGCTCAATAAACTCTAAGCTAGTCCTATGCATATTAGAATTATCCCCCACAAGACCATTTCTAGTAGCTGGATGGTCTCATGCATATATCTCACGTAATCTCCCTGTTCTCTGATTTATGATAGGGGAAGTTGATTCACTGCGGGAAGCCCGATTTGCGCTTGGATGCGGATCATCATTTGCATGCACTAGATTTTTATTTGAAGACTCTATCTCAGCATCTGCATTCTCTACCTCAATATCTGCATACTCTATATCTGCATCTGATTGTACTGAGTCATCATCTCAGACATGAGGTAGATAAAAGGTGTCTGCATGCGATGATTGAGGTACATGCAAGAGACTTTCCTCAAATTTGACACTTCGCTCAATGATGAGCTTGTCCGTAGAGGGAATTAGGAGTCAGTATCCCTTCACGCCATCAGGGTATCCAACAAAGATTCACTCAATGCTCTGTGGATCAAGATCTTTCCTCTTTTAAGAGGGGATCCTAGCCCATGCTCAGGAGCCGAAAACACGGATGTGGAGACCTCCGGTTTAGTGCTGCTCCAAGCCTCAAAGGGGGTCTGATCCTTGATAGACCTATGAGGAGATCTGTTTTGGATGTAGTTAGCACAATTAAGTACTTCGACCGATAGCTTATGAGGCAGTGACTTAGCATGCAACATGCAGGGAGCCATATATTTGAGAGATCGGTTCTTTCTCTCAGCAACTCTGTTCTGTTGCGGAGTGTATGGAACTGTGTACTGCAACTGTATGCCGGACTCAAGGAAAAGGTTCTGAAGTGCCGTGTTAACATATTCCCCCCCATTGTCTGTATGGAGGGCTTTGATCTTTCTCTCTGACTGTGTCTCAACTAGTGCTTTGAAATCTTCAAAGTGCGCAAAAACTTCAGATTTGGCCTTTAGAAGATACACCCAAGTATACCATGAGAAATCATCAATAAATGTTAGGACATACCTTGCTTTGTTGATGGAAGGATGAGGAAAAGGCCCCAGCAGATCACTATGGATCAGATCTAGAGGAAAGGATGTTCTGTGAGTCTTATCGCTATCAAACTTTTTTGTAGGATGTTTGCCAAGGACACACCCTTCACCAACTCCTTTGGAGAAACTGATATTTGGTAAGCCTTCCACCATCTCATTCTTGCTTAGTTGTTGCATATACCTATAATTTAAGTGACCAAACCTCTCGTGCCAAAGCCTACTACTATCATCAGCATATGTAAGCAACAAGGAGGATTCAGATTCGATAAATTCAAAAAATGTATATAGTCTGGCTCCATTGTTTACCTCACCGGTTGCAATTTTGAAGCTGCTATGTAGGTCATATATGTTCACTACATCTAGAGTGAATTCCACTCTCTTTCCTGTGCCGGAATGAGGGATCTGATAAACTGAAAGCAGGTTTATCGAAAGTTTTGGAACATTAAGCACATCTTCAAAGCTTCCGTGTAAAAGTTCCACTCTACCTTTTCTGGTGACCTCAATAGGTGAGTCATCTCGCATGAGGATGGGAGGTCCTTTGCATGCATCCAAAGAGGAATAGACTTTCTTTCCAGCAGCCATATGATGTGATGCACCAGAATCTATAATCATGCATCAGGGGAAGAATTAATTGGAACTAAAGCATGAAAATTGTTACATTTCTCTTGTGGTCGATCCTTAGTTTTCTTCTTGGCGCCCTAAGGGATGTGGTCCCCAAGGTTGTGCTTCTGAAGGATTTATGCCATTTGGTCAATTTGTTTCTTCATGCAAGAAGATTCTTGATGGAATCCTCTTTGATAGTAGGTGCATTTGTTTCCTTTCTTCCCTTTTTCATTTCTCGAGCTAAAGGAGTCATTGAAGGGCCTGGTGTACCCTTCCTTCTTTGGATGTAAATGCGCTTTTCCCTTATCTGTTTGCAGTTGATTTTTCTTATTTGAATAAGATCTATGATTTTTATTGTCGCTGCCAACATGCACAACAAGTGAATGCGCTTTTGGAGGTTTGATTTTCCCTATGCCAATGAGTTTATCTTGCTCAAAAGTAAGGGACTCCATGAACTTTTTGAGAGAAGGCATAGTGTAGGATTTACATGTTGCGAGCCTTACTGAATGAAATGTAAACACAAAGACGAAGTATTCCGATCCAAGCTTTGACATAATAGAGAGAACTTGGCAACTCTCCTCCTTGGATTTGTCAATTCCATAACGCTTGAGCTGCAACAATAGATCATTATACTTGGTGAAGAAGTCTTGAATTCTGTCATAGTTCCATGGATCCAATGACAGTAGCTCCACTTCGAGCAGATGTCCTTTCATCTCATCCTGTTTCCTGTAGAGTTCTTCAATCTTTTTCCAAATCTCATTAGGAGTATTGCAGGTAGATAGATGACACTGCAACTTTGGAGAGATGCACATGCATATGGATCCGTGGGCCTCATCCATGCGGTTGAGGTACTTGGATTTCTCTATGGTTGAAGTGGGTTCCACTTCTGCAGCCTTGGAAATCCTATATAACCCTTTTTTACGAAGGTATCGAGCCATTTGGTCCTTCCATTCGTGATAGTTGTATGGTGTCAGGATCGATGCTTTTTGAAACTCCATTTTTCTATCGATCTTTGATCTCCAAGATGTAATACCTGCAAAATAAAGTACTGGTGCACCTTTTATCTAGCAACCCATGGGCTTTGATACCATGTAAATGTGTTAGAAAACCTGCACAGAGGAATCTAGCTAGTAAAGGTTGAACACACAACTTTGCAGAGAAAAACACTAAAAGAAAATCGAAAGAACAAAAGAATGATTCATTAGAAAATAGGTTACAATGCTCATGATATAGCATTACTGGGTGAAGATCCCAAGGTAATGCACCATAGTGGTGATCAATGAGAGGACTCAACACCTACAACAAGTTCCGAAGAGAACTAGGAGTAAATCATGTAGAAGAACTAGCTAGTTGCGGAGTTAAAGAATGAGCAAATCAGGGAGTAAATCATGTAGAAGAACTAGCGAGTTGCGGAGTTAAAAAATGAGCAAATTAGGAAGTAAATCATGCAGAAGGAATCTTGCATGTAGTCCCATGCTCTAACTAAGTGTCCGCATGTAGGTGTGTAGTACCTCCAACAACGTGATCATGAGATTGAAGCTGCTTCTTACTGTGATCTGTATAATTTGATTTTTCCCTAGGAGTGTTTGAGTGATGAGTAAGTCTAGTTAAGTGATAAATGACTTTGAGGGTGTGATTGCATGTGGTTGCATGTCAAGATATTTTAAGCAATTACTTAGTTGGAAAACGTTACATACCCTTCACCGGGTTCATAGTAATCATCATGTTTTGTGTGAATTTGTGTGATCACTAGAAAAGCAACGAATCGTGTTTTATGTGTAAAGTGTAAATTCCAACAAATTGATATGAGAGCTTAGATCAAATCAGAAAAATCTAAAAAACCAGAAATTCTGTAGCAAGTTTCACCACCACAGTTGAGCAATAAGCTGTCAGAAAAGAGAAAAAAAACAAATAAACAAACAAAAAGTGTGTATCCCGGAAATTTGCCGTTGCAATCTTTAACACCATTATTGTTTTGATTCATCAAAAGCCGCCACAACGAAAGGAATTGGACCGCAGCCCTAGCCTCGATCGATTGGAGTCAGCAGCCATAGTGACAGGTCAGCCACCCACAAACTCCAGTTTGCATCTATTAAGGCTGTCTGCATCCATCTGAACAAGACAATCTAATGAACCAAAAAGCCTGCAGCCACAGCTTGCAGAAATGAACTGTGTGAGTAGTAACTCAGACCAAAAAGTGGGAAGTATTTTTCCGCTGCGCCGAACCATAGTCACGATTGTTTTAGCCGACTGGCAAATTGTTATCTTCAAGTTTTCGTTTTCGTTAGTAGCTTTAGAGCACTAAGGCGAGTTTTCTTACCGTGAGAAGCGATAATACGTTTTCGAACACATCACAACCTACGTTACTAAAGTTTATATATATGGTGAAAAGTTTCTATATATGGTTCATTTATATACGTTGAGTGGAAAACTCTTTTATTAAAAAGGGAGCATATTAAAAAGGGCACGAAAATTTGTGCAAAGGGAGTCCCCTGGTGAGAGTCGACTTGATATTTTGTGGGAGTTACGTGGTAAGACTTTTCATATGGTGTTTAGGGATTTCATGTAGTGTGAGTTATTTATAAAGATTGGAAAGTTGAGTGATAATTTTTTTTATTAAAAAGTGAAGGAATTTTGGAGTTTTTTTCGAGAGATTTCTTAAAAAAAAATTTTTTTTAAGAGAAAAAAAAAAGGAAAGGGATTTATTGGCAAGAAAATTTAGATTTATGTAAAACTCTTTTTATCTATAAACTTAATTGGTTTTTTGTCCAGCATGATAGTTTTTGGGTGAAGATTGTGCCTTATGGAGAGGCATATTGAAAATCATATTTTCTTTTGTGGGCGATATGGAAGATAGCTTCATGCAATCAAGAAAGAATCTATAAAAAAAGGGAATGACAACAGTCATGAGTCGCAAAGCGTAACTAAAGAGGACTAAGAAAAGGAATCGAAAAGAAGAGGCAGAGATTATTGCCATGGTTAGAGAGGTTCAGGCCGCAACAGAAGAACTGAGAAGTCTAGCATAAGACATAGGAGCAATTGAGGGTGATTGGTGTAGCTTTGATATGCTACCACCTCCTATGTTTACATGTGAATATTTCGATCATTGGGTTATAAAGATGCTAACTTTTCTTCGAGCTAAAGATTTAGTTGAGTATGATTCCAATAACCCATATGATGTAGCATGTGATGTTTTAGCATTGAAATTTATAAAACAAGCATTGGATGAGAAGTGTTTGTGCAAGGTAGCAAAAGCTACAACTTCCAAGGAAGCATGGAAGATCTTGGAAATAGAGTTTGGCACAAAGGAGAATGACATGCAGTCACAGGTTATGTCACAAGAAAAGAAGTCGACCGCAAATATGAGAGTAGATGAGCAAGAATCTCAGAGGAAAACAAATCTTGGAGAATTCCACTCAAAAGTGGATGATGGTTGTCAAGACCTTAAAATTGAAACCCATTATGCAAGCATGCATATGGATGAAGAATGTGCAACAAAGATTGCAAAGAGAGAGGCAGGAGCCTCTATATGTGACGCACAGCAAGAGCATATAAATGTTCAAGGAATCCACTGTAACATGGATGATACAGATGATGGTGAATCCCACTGTGATGAGACACATGTGGATGATGATTGAAAATTTATATGTGAATTTGTGAAGCCAACCGTAGCTGATGAATTTGGTGAAGTTGAAATTTCCAATGAAATTGACAATGAACACATGCATGCTCGAATATCCTACCATAGTGTGGATGATCATTATGTTGATGATATGTGTGATTTCTTTTTTGAAATAGGGATTGATTGTGCCAATACGATAAGCACAATGTTTGATGAAACATTAAAGGTTGAAGCTGCCAGTGTAGCAGCAATATATGAAACAGTTGGAACTGCTCATGAAACAGTATGTTATCTAGCAGCGGCTGATGATCATAAACAGGATAAAGTGATTGAAGAGTTTTTTATGAGAATATCCACTAATAGCATAACAGTGGAAGACAACCTCCATTCAGTTGAAAAGAAGGAAGATGTAAAGTAGGAAGCTCTCACTGAAGAGAATCATATTAAAGATGTTTTTAACATTGTTTTTTAATATGCAGGTTTTCAAAATAGCATGGGTGAAAAAGTTGAAAACAAAGTTGTTAATAAATTTGATGCAGATTACACGAAAAAAGCAGCAGTACCTAATGATGAAAGTGAAAAGAATGATATGGATGTTTTTGAAGACAAAGATGAATGCTTTGAAACCATTTTTCACCAATGGAGTCAAGAAGAGATAAGATTCTGCTATCAAGAAATATGGAAGAAACAAAGACAGGAATATGAAACACAAGAAACAAAGCAAAGAAGACAGTTTGAAGATGGAATGTTTTTGCAGTAGCCCATGGTTGAACGCATGTTTGAAGAGGAAGGTGTAGAAGACATGATCCAATTGTTTTTAAGAAAAAGTTCAAGACAAGTCAAAGAAAAATTGCAGCAACAACAAGTGAATAAACCCTACAACAAGAAAGTTCAACTGATAATGAAGCAATTTCCAGGATATAGAATATGTAAATAGAAAAAAAGAAGATACAAAATTGTAAAATTCTTGAGTCATTGTAAGCCTAGTTGAGACATAGACCAACAGGCATGTTTATGTGATAGTTAAGTCATGTTGAGTCATACTATCGTAATTAAGGGGGAGTGTTAGAAATAGTAATTACTCCTGCATGTGGAGTTGGCTAAACATAGAGAGTTAGTTAACTGAGTGATTGAGTGATTGAGTATTTGAGTGGTGAGTCAAGTCGAGTTAAGTGATAGAAGACTTTGAGTGTGATTGCATGTCAAGATATTTTAGGCAATTAGCTAGTTGGAAAAGGTTAAATACCCTTCACTAGGTTCATTGTAATCATCATGTTTTGTGTGATCAATAAAATAGAAACAACTCGTGTCTTATGTGCAAATTCCAACACTCTGCGCCTCCCTCGGAGTAACGAGGTTGGTCTTCCTCCTATAAGGCCCTGCCCATTTGAACTGCACGTAATGATACTTCCTCCATGGCAGAAAGCACATTCCTCTCTCCTTCAAGGACCTCCTCCCTAGGTCACACATGATGTTGGTGTTCTGAGATAACTTATCTGCCTTCCCAACGAACAATGTGGGCAGATTCTGCAGTAGGGCATTGTACTCTTTCATCGGTCGTGCAATCTCGAATTGTGCCCTGAAATCCATGTCCACAAAGAAATGCTCGCTTTTCAGTTTCGATCCCTTGATAACCACATCGATGAACTTGTAATCGCTTGCACACCCAAACGGGATCTAAACCTATTAAGATACGAATGGCCACAAAAGCGGAGTTGGGAAGTGTTGGAATTATATTATTTGTAGAAGACTCACTGACCTGCAGGATATTCACTCATTCTTTCCCACCGTATCTTGCAGATGGCAGCGTTGTACCCTGCGACTCGCAGACTGTTCATAACAAATCGGTGATAAATCTTTTGCTCCGCATTCTGGAGAGAATTAACGACCACTTTAACCTTGGCCATGGCTACAACTTTCTCGGCAATCCGCAGTAGACCCAACTCAAATGCAGGTTTCTTGTTGGAGCACATACCCTGCAGACACACACCGTTCCAAGTTTAGCCGATTTTATCTACCGATGGGCAAAAATTGATGATCAGAAAGAGAGGTACATTCCATGAATTTTACGACAGAAACCGCCGAAGGACTAAACTTGATTCTCCGAGAGCTGAGGACTTCTAGGTTTTTTCAACTATAATTCACCGTTACTAAAGGGCTGCTATATTGTGAATAATTTAGGCATATTTATTTAAGGGATTTACAAGCTTGTTTAAGACCTATCTTAATGGCACCAAAGATATTTTAGTCCAGAGATTCGACCCTGACTTTTGAATTAATAAAATACTTAACAATGGAAATTCTATCAAATAAACTATCCTTAAAATAAAAAACCGTTCTCATAATCAAGGTTTTATTTCTAAACTAAAACATCTCCATTCTCATAACTAAGATTGTATTTCTAAACTAAAACATCTCAAATATAAACAAGAGGGGCTGCGGGGCAGCTAGTCCCTGCCCCAGCCCAATAGTCAAACAAAAAGTCCAAATCTTTAAGCAGTGTGTTTGTTAGGTTGCAAATAAACTCTGGCGCAGAGAAATCTGGTTGTTGTTTGCTGTGTGCAAGCCGTAAGCCGTCGTATTCTGAGCAATGGTTAGTCGAGAACCAGCGATCCAGCGAGAGCAATTCCAGTTATAGGAGGACCAGGTGAAGCAGTTGATGATGCGCTTGACTCTGTGGATGGAGAAATTATCTGCAGGCCTGTAACGAGAAGGGTAAGGTGTACACGGCTACCCCCAGCCCTTGGTTCTTCAAGAACATCCAGAGCGATAGCTGTTGCTCGTCGGCGTGCATGAATTCCAACGAAGGCAGTTGCAATTGCCAAGTGAAGGGCAATTATCAAGGCCCGGGCCTGTGGCTCACCCGATGGCAGCAGATCGTCAACCCACCTCTAGTCGAGATCGTCACGTGGAATGACTGGTTGGAGAGCTCCTACGTGGCACCTCCGCTGAGCCAAGGCGATAACGCCAAGAACGTGGCGAGCTTCACACACCAGGCGTACCTGGATCTAGGCGAGCATTACATCCGATGGTACAAGACAGGCAGCGAGCCCGCCGTGACAGAGGACGCTCTCTACCTGTTCTATTACACCCAATCCAAGAACACCAATGCCACCACCGACAGTTGCAAAGTGTTGCACTCCGATGAACTGAGCGATAAAGTATACGTAACTACTGTGCTCACTGAGAATGCCAGCATGGTGTTAACATCTGGCGGCGTTGTTTCGCAACCGTTCAATGCTACAGCTGGGATTAACACATACAGTATGGATTTCAACGAAGGGCAACAGTCTGCCACGGTAAGCCACGAAGGATCGGTGGTGAAGTCAGTGAGTGGAGGCATCCAAATCAACAACAACGACATCTCCCACTTCAATTTTAACGTTTATTCCACTTCTGCATGATCATATAATGAATATTTCTCTCTCTTTACAAATAAAGTTGGTTGCCATTGCAAGGTGAGGCGAATAAGAACCTGCACCAAATAATGACCTAATGTATGCTATGGTTGAAGCATCGCTTAGGAAATAATCCCCAGAATTAGCAATTGTTTTTATGATGGTGCAGCGTGTCATTTAAGTTTTAAAACTCCCGTGTTTTAATTCAAATATAATTAGCTCTCCGTCTATGCATGATCCTTTTGGTGCCCGCTCGCCACGTATCTCATCGACCAGCTGCCTTCATTACCGAGCATCCAGAAATCCTTCAGATGACAGTAATATATCTTGCATGCCCGCCTCCCTCTGATGGTTGTTACCCCTTTGAGAGTGAAAGACCTCGTTTATGGTTGCGTGGGAGCGATCTCAGTTCTGCGAGGTGAAGTGCAACAGTTGCAGAGAGAGTTAGCCGAGGCACGTGCAGATCTTGCCCATTACATAGCCATGGAAATGGGAATGCAGGAAATTCATGGCGTTCCTGCTCATCATTCATGGCATAGATTTCTGGATTTAAGGAGAGAACGAGTTCTAGAATTAGTGAGACTGCTTTCTGTCTTACGGGGCTTGTGATAATGCAGTTTGAAGAATACAGCAAGCTCATTTACCTGGATGCCGACATTCAAGTCTATGACAAGCACGTCCATCCCATTATATAACGGTTGCTCGCGTTATCACATACAGTACTTGGCAAAGTATTCGCAATTTTAACCTCGATCGGTATTTGGAATATAGGCACTCCTGATCACTTGTTCAGGTTTTGAGGTAATTAAATTGCGTGAGAAACAGTAGTGGCTGGGGTTTCGTTCAAGAATTTAAAGCCTTTTTCCATAGATTTCGTGCACTGCAAGCTTCAGGGTTAGTTCATGTGTTTAGAGCCATAAGTGAAATTTCTTGACACTGTTCCATGAAATTCTTTAAAATAGAATGTCGTGATCCTGAAATATCTTTGCCTTCATGCCTAAACGTTTTGTTATTTGCCTCCAAGATTCTAGGTATATTTTCATTTTTTACAGATTCAGTTATTTGTATGTATTCAACAACTGTGACATCTGGACAACAGGTTTGGGTGAGAAATAGGAAATTTTGTTTCAATTCGGGAGAAATCTATGCCTACAGGCCAGATTTGGCCAAAATCCACTTAAAGATTTTCTAAATAGAGGTATTGTGTTCGAAGCCTTTAAGATGGCAGCCGTTAGCAGCGTGCCATTTATAGCCACCGAAACATGGATTTTTTTTGCGTTTTTAGATTTTTTGTCTATTAAAGCTGTAGCAAATAAATTTCCAGGAATTGCGATAATAAATTAGTTTGAATACAAAGAGTACTATTTGCTTTGCGATAATAATTCAGTTTGAATACAGAGACTCTACTATTTGCTTTCCTTGTAGATCTGAAATTTTCAGGAATATCTTGATGGCGTGATTACCGTAGGCTGAGGAAATCCCTCTCTGCCTATGTCCTGATTATGGGCCTGGTAGAAAAGAACGGAGCGAGAACAGGGCAGGGAGGAATAGTGCCTGGTGAGAATTTCTTGCACCTGCATCAAAACCACAGGTAACCATTTTGCCTATTGGCAGCCACAGATACAACAAATCCAAAGGTATTTCAGCTTTAGAATGTCTCGGCTGCCAAGTAAAATTTAATCTTGATGAATGTCCTTTGAACATTTCTTTCAGTTGCAAGTCATCAGGAACAAATGCTTTGTATATAGTACAAATATGAATGTCTCTATTACCTCTGCATACTGGCACTTTACAGAGACCGCCGATTGCAAGATATTGCTTTATATGCGTGGAGAAACGTGACCAGTTTTGCACCATTATATGATGCCTGGAATTCCCTGCCTGGTAAGAATTTCTTGCACCTGCATCAAAACCTCAGTATGCATTCTTGAAGCGCCATCAGGTAAGCACCATTGTTTTTTAAGCATCCTCTAACTTTCAGAAAATCTGTGCATTCTTTAAGCATCCTTTAACTTTCAGAAAATCTATTCATTCTTTAAGCATTCTTTAAATTTTAGAAAATCTATGCATTCTTTAAGCATTATGTGTGAATTTATTAAACATTTATGGAAATCAAACAAAATTAAACCACGAAACCTGCATGTGATTACTGCCAGCGGTGAACTGTTTTCTGTTTAAATTGGATTTGTTTCTCATGTGATATTTGTTATAGCTTGTTCTGAATTTGATAGCGAAAGAGATGATAAACAGCTTTCTAATGTGACATCATATACCTTAATGTATTTGCTGATTTGTTTGCAGGTCGATGACGTTAACCTGATGAAGTTCAGGGGAGCATCCGGCATCTATTCCTAGCCCTGGAATAATCTCTGGAATAATCAGTCAGTCTGTGGGAGTGCAGAGCATGTAGGCAATGAGTTATGTAGGCAGTGAGTTATGAAGACAGAGACCTGGGATAGGGATTCTCATGCAGACACCGAATCAACATGCAGACAGACACCGAAGCAAGCATGGAACATGTGTTGGCAACTTGAGCTGAGCTACTTATAAACTAGTTTCTAGCTCACTGATATATCACGTTAACATTTAACGTTAGCGAATTAATGCTAATGCAATGCTAGCATTAGTTTCCATGTTCAAAAAATTCATTGAATCCATAAGTTAAATGAACATTTATCCTAAGTTTGCCCAGATCCTGGCCTCGATATGAGGCCAAATAAGATGGTTAAAATTCTTAGTGGTCGAAATAGCGGCGGGAATTTCATATTGGTAAGAAAAAAGTGATTTATGGAATATACACATGAAACTTAGGTTAATGAATTCCGTTTTGTATGGATTCGCGCGCCGGACTAATAGCAACCGACCAAAACCGATTGCTATAGTCCTTGCCAGGCCCGGAGGGCAGGGACTAATAACTAGTTATTTATGATTCTAGTATTCCCCGAGAATCCTCAATGAGTTATAATTTAAATCAATGTTAGAGTTTCATATCAAAACTTAAATATCATATGATAAATAACTAGTTATATCTTATCCTAGCATTGCAGAAGAATCGTTCATGAATTACATTGTAATCTGTATACATCGTAAATATGTATAGAGAAAGTGCATCTTTTAGGCATTCCAAAGTAAATATGGATTTTGGATTAAAATTACATCGACTTTTACCGAGGTTAAAAAAATTAATAAACAAATAAACAAATCCTATAAATTATTTCTAGAAGAAGAGGTATTATGTAAATATATTTTGTATATTATGAAAAATTGAAAACAAATGATCACGAGAATGATTACTATCCCAAGACAAGGATATTTTGAAATGGAATAGATAAAAATAGGAAATTGGCATCAAAGTATTTTTTAAATGAACAGATAAAAAGAGAAATTATTTAGAACATTTATGTAATGACCAAATGGTTATAAATATAGTTTGCTATTAAAAACGGATGATAAGGGATTTTTTCTCATTTGAATTAAGTGAAAAGATATAATTTTATTCATTTAAAATTAAATGACATTTATATATTAATAGCGTTTTTTAAGAAAAGTATCACTATAAATATAAAAAAACATTTCTTGCGAAGGAATAAATAAATTGAAATTAAAGAAAGATAATAATGATTAAGATTTTTTAAGATTAATGTTGATTTGAAGAAAAGATAATGAAAAAGAATTTAATTGAGATTCTTAAAAAAAACACTACAAAATGATTATAATTGGGCTAACTAATAAGTCAAGAAGATTAGAAATACAATTAATGTTAAGAAATTGAGAGAGGATGTGAGTAAAAACTCCACAATCTATTCACATTTATTTATTTCTCAACAAAAAAAATCACAAAATTCAATATAAAAATTCCAATAATTTATAAAATTGTAAACAAAATTGAAATTAATTATATTAAAGATGTTTTCGAACAATACCTAAAAAAATAACTAAAGTGCATCAAATCTAAAAATATAAATGTGTAATTTTATTTCCTCCCGTTTATTTATTTCTAAACAAAAAAATTCACAAAATTCAATATAAAAATTCCAATAATTTATAAAAATGAAAACAAAATTGAAATTAATTATATTAAGGATGTTTTCGAACAATACCTAAAAGAATAATTAAAGTGCATCAAATCTAAAAATATAAATGTGCAATTCTTTTTCCTCCCATTTATTTATTTCTCAACAAAAAAAATCACAAAATTCGAAATAAAAATTCCAATAATTTATACACATGTAAAAAAAATTGAAATTAATTATGTTAGGGATGTTTTCGAACCATACCTAAAAGAATAATTAAAGTGCATCAAATCTAAAAATATAAATGTGTAATTATTTTTTCCTGTTGTTAAAAAAAATTAACAGACGGAGAGAGGCAGAGTAAAATTATTTAGTGAAGCTATTTTCGGGGAGACGCGGAGCTAGATTTGGCGTAGCTAGATTTAGCATAGAGACTTAAAAACAATACAATGTTCACTTAGGTCAAAAAGACAGTAAAACAGAGTAAGCTTGGATCGACAATAAAATTTAGGATTAATTTTTAATTCATGAAAAATACATTCATATGAGATTGTGACTCATTCATCAAGTAAAAACAAGATTTTAAGATGTTTTCACTATAACACACGATAAAACACAGTGATTGTTGTCCATCAAAATTTGCTCCACCATTTTCTCCTCGAAACCCTGGCTTCTCTCTTTCTCTCTTACTTACAAAATGATTTTACATAAATATTTATCTCAACACATAATTTTGACATCAATACATGGCAGAGAAAAATAATTAATACGTTGTTGTTGAGTGTGGAAATCACTTAGGTGTCTCTGAAGTATGGGCAAGAATCGCGGAATGAATGTTTGCCCATATCTAATTACTAAATTACATTAAATGTCTTAAATTATTTGTTATGTTGAGGAATGGTTCGCGCGGTACTTTGTTCTGGCTCCAGTCCTTCCATCTCCAAATAGAGACGCAACCTGCAAAAATGCTTCTAACAAGTATGGCTATTGTTAGGGTGTTTAACACGGTGGTTGGGATTAATATTTCCAACACTCCCCCTTAATCACAATTGCCGCCATTGACAATTCCCAAACAGTGTCTAAGATAAAAAAACTTTAATGTGCTAATGACTTTATGAAGATATCAACAAATTGATCCTGTGACCTACAGTGCTGCAACATAATTTCATCATTGTTAATCAACTCTCTAATAAAATGATATTTAGCATCAATATGTTTTTCCTCTTGTGAAAGACATAATTATTTGACAATGCAATTTCTGAGGTGTTGTCGCAGAAAATGGTTGTCGTTCCCTCTTGGTCATGATGAAGATCCCTCAACATCCTTCTCATCCAAACCGCCTGGCATGCTACTGCTGTTGCTGCTACATATTCAGCTTCTACTGTTGACAGTGACACTATTGGCTGCTTATTAGAGGCCCATGAAATGGCTCCAGAACCCAAATGAAACACATATCCTGACGTGCTCTTTCTATCATCGACACTTCCAGCCCAATCACTGTCAGTGTAACCAACTAGCCTGAAATCACTTGTTGCTGTGTACAAAATGCCATACTGTTTTGTCCCATTGACATACCTTAAAATCCTTTTCGCTGCTTGCCAATGTGTCCCCTTGGGTGTTTCCATAAACCTCGACACCAAACTTACTGCATACATTATATTCGACCTAGTGGCGGTCAAATACATTAAGCTGCCTATCATGCTTTTATATAATGTTTGATTGACATTATTGATGCAATCTTCTTTGCTCAACTTGAACCCCATGATAGTTGGAGTTGGTGCGGGCTCACTGTTCTGCATTTTAAACCTCTTCAAAATGTCTGCCACATACTTCTCTTCACAGATAAAAATGCCATTTTTTATTTTCTTCACTTCTATGCCTAAAAAATACCTTAACAATCCCAAGTCAATGATTTCAAATTCACTCTTCATGACTTGTTTGAAATCAACGATGAGGAAATCATCACTGCTTGTAAAAATCAAATCATCTACATATAAGATGACAATGAGAATCTTACCATCGCTCTCTTTGACGTAGAGAGTGGGTTCACTGCCACATTTGTCGAAACCATTGTCCAACAAGTAGGCATCTATCCTGTTGTACCATGCGCGCGGTGTTTGCTTCAACCCATAAAGAGCTTTCCTCAACCGATACACTTTGTCTTCTTGGCCTTCTACCTCATAACCAGGCATTTGTGCAACATACACTTCCTCTTTCAACACTCCATTCAAGAACGTTGATTTTACGTCCATTTGATACACTTTCCATTTATGCTTTGTGGCAATCACCACAACTATACACACTGTCTCCATCCTCACTATTGGCACGAGCATCTCCACGTAATCTCTTCCATGCTACTGCTTGTATTCTTTGACAATTAGCCTTGCTTTTTTGCATTTCAATATTTCCCTCAATGTTGCTTTTGGTCTTATAGACCCACTTCGCTCCAATGACATGTTTTTCTTCTGGAAGGTTCACTAACTCTCATGTGTCATTCCTTTCTATTGCTTCTATTTCTTCCTCAATTTTTGGAACCCATTTTTATTCTTTGAATGCATCTTGAAAATGGATTGGGTCATCTACATGACAAAATAATGCAAATAAGGAATTTAGACCAATGTAGAGCTATAACAAGGGTCTCTTTCACCTCTAGTTACCTTACATTAATATGTCAATCCGGGATTGTCTGGTTATTTCAAAGGGTGTCTCAGTCTAAGGCTAGCATTTGCCAGAGTAATGCTTGTAGTACAGCTATTTCAAAAGCTATGCAATGAAAGTAATGCAGACCTACAACTTAACTACTTCAAAAGACCAAATCACATCAAGTATTACATCACCCAAAGGTTCGGTAGCAATAACCCTTCATTTTCATAACTGATGAGAATAGATCAGAGGTCTCGGAGCCAAATAGTAGATGTCGGGCTCGCTACAACCTGGGATCGTTCTTAATGATTAGAAATGAAACAACAAATAAAAGAAATGACAATGAAATGGAACAACACATCAGCCAAGGGCTTGGTAGCAATAACACATCCCTTTCATAGCTGATGGGAGCAGATCAAAGGCCTGGGGACCAAGTAGCAGATGCTGGGGTCCACTACAGCCTAAGTCTGTCCTCAAGAAACAACAAATTAGCAATCTGGAAAGGAACAACAAATAAATGGAACAACAAGTAAATGGAACAGCAAATAAATGGAACAACAATTCAAGAATAGAACAACAATCGAAATAAACAATAGCCGAGTCCTTTAAGCTGCAAATCTATTTAACCATGCCAATCAAAACATCAATCTCTCAATCTTATATGATAGAACAATACTATAAAACCTTAGAAACACACCATACTTAATCTGTTTCTGTTAAAATACGACTGCATCTCATAATAAAGAATAGTCACATTCGATAACCATGTGAAACAGATGTTTCCAGATGACTTGTTATAATGTGAAACACAATCGTGAAGAGTTCTGTAATAAAGTAATAGTGTCCTGTAGGAATTGATCAATACTTAAAGAATTGATAAAATAACATAGCATCGATATAAAGTTCAAGAACACGAGTTAACTTAATCACAACAGAACATGTAATAGAATATTCTCAAAACATAGTAGATTACCAGATTACGTCTAAGACAAACCACATGGAAACCGCGCGTAATAATACAAGAGCAAGTGCCCTCCAGGGCCGGGCCCTTAGCCTCCAGGGGTACACCACTTAAGATGAATCTAGGCTCAAAGATAAAAAGTGAACAAGTTTGTATTAAAGCATGCAATAAAGGTACAGAAACTCAAGTCTTCAACAGAGCATAAAGATCATAGTCCAGAGCTTTCTTCAAAGAAATTACCCCCCATAACCAATAGTGCTATCCCTTTTATAGGAGAAATAGCGG
>APFE031333889.1:0-12382 GCA_000404065.3 Pinus taeda | reverse complement strand
TTTGAGGCATCATTATTTGCTTCATCCAAGGAGTCTCTTGAAACTTCCTTAGACTTCCAATATGCCACTTTCTCATCAAAGGTGACATCTCAGCTAGCCTCAATTTGTCACTACTCTAGAATTTATACTTTTTAAGCCTTTGATCATTCAATGTATCCAACAAATATGCTTTTCTTTTGTGAAGGCTCATGCTTGTTCTTCTTATCCTTAGGAACATAAATATATACAAAGCACCCAAAGATCCTCATGTGACCAACCTCTAGTTTCCTTTTAGAGAAAGCTTCTTGAGGAGTCATATCTTCCCAAAATTTATGAGGAGTTCTATTTTGAATGTACATAGTTGCCTATGATGTTTCCCCCATTTGAACAACAGGAAATTCAAAATCATGTATTATGGCCTTAACAAATTCTTTAATGGACCTATTCTTTCATTCTACTACATCATTATGTTGTGGATTATAGGGGAAAATCAACTCCCTCTTAATCCGAGTTTCCTTGGCAGCAAGAAACAAGCGCCTTTAAGGTGTATTATTCTTCATTATCATATATTATTATCTTGATCTTTGTGTCTATCAATTTTTCTACTTTGCCTTTGAATTATTGGAACTTGTCGAATACCTCATCCTTAGTATTTAAGAGATATATCCATGTCTCACATGAGAAGTCATCAATAAATGTCACATAGAATATGGTGAGCACTAGTATTGTAGCAATAATAGAGCAACTCCTCGGGCTTCCTACTTTACTTTTATCAACCCGGTAGTTCGTAACAAACTTGGAAGTGATGGTGCTGTATGCACAAGTACTAGCTCTTACTGTAGGCTGTCACTTGGTCAGCTGGCGCAAGATCACTAGGAGCTTAAGCCAACTTTTATGAATTCTCAGAAGAATCTTTTAACTGTGATGAGAGAAATCTAACTCTACAAGGACTATTCTACTTGCAGAAAGGGAAGGAAAACTGAAATGTAATGCAAACGCTCGCAAACCCAAGCAAACCCTAATTTACCTACTAAGCCTACTTTTGTAGGAAAAGAGATGAAAACTAATGAAATGAGTGCCATTGACTACTGAAAAGGTAAATTTCATTTATTCAAGCTACTTTTGAAAAGAAATGAGAAAACATTTTTTGTGCTTTTGAGTGTTTTTATGTGGAGTTATTATGCTTGTGATTTATCTAGTTGTGATTGTGCAAAGGTTTGGTGGTGAAAGAAGATGGAGTTGGCTTTTGTATAGGTGGAGGAAGGTGAGGAGAGATCCTAAGAATCCCCTAGTACCCTTCTGAGGACTTCCATTGCAATCAGATTTTGAAAAACCACTTATAGGGAATTCTACACGAGGCTGTAGGGGATCTACAAGAGGATCTACAAGAGGAGGCCGAGAGCTATTTTTGGAGTTTTGAAGGTGGAAAAATGATGGAAAAGGGTAACTAGAGGCTAGATGAAGGTTTTGAAGTGTCTGTAGCTTGTCAACGAAGATCAGAAAAGAACATGATGGTTGGAGTTGTTCGAATGGCAAGAGGGAAGCTTATGGAGAAAAAAGCAGAAATTAGGGCACCTTGACAAAACGTTTTGAATGACTTGGGAAATTTGTGAGAATTGAATTGGTATTGGCTATTTTATGGATGTATGGTAAGATGAGGTGTCCTGAGAGAGATCTACACATCTACTTACAAAAACTAATCAAAGAAAGGACTAACTATACTATGAAAACAAAAACTTCTCTAGCTTGACCTAAGTTCTGACTTATAAACAGAAAATGTTGAACAGTAATGTTTGAATAGAAAATGATGTAGAGAGATCTACGTTAAAAGAACAGGAAATGATCTAGACAACTGAATCTAAACTAATTATCAATGTTTCCAAATCAAGTCATCACACTAGAAGTGGCTTGGAAGAGAAAAATTGTGCTTTTGGTGGAAGCAGTAGTGCCTTGACCTCAAATCATAGTCCCAGAAAGGGAGAAAGGAGATACGGACCTAATGTTGGCCTTTCTGAATCTTATTATATCATTGCATTAACCTACTTTGAGCAAGTGAAACAAAAACAACTATGAAAACCATCAAAAGCAATCCAATCTAAATAAAGTAAAATGAATCTATGTAACAGAAATTAACTGATGAACTGAAGAAAAAACATATAAGTAAACAGCAAGAGGTGTTGGGAAGCTTGGGTTGCACCCTAACCCAAGAGAGTCAGCCCTCTAAAAGAGATCAGTAATCTCTCAAAAATTGTTTCATCTTCATTATCAAAAATAATAGTCACATTACATGAACTGTTCTGAAAAAGGAACTCGAAAATAAGATGAACAAGTGCTACACAAAAGTGCGAAAATTCTACTAATGACTGGCTAACCTACTGAGGCTCTAATCCCCCTTATTTATACAAATGGAGTCCTCTAAGAGTCCTCCTAAAATCAAGGAGCTCAACTTCCTAGAACTAGAGATAAACAACAGTCCTTCCTGACTTGCTCGACTGCCCCTTTTGATGCATCAATGTGGATTTGAGGAAAGGGGTCATAAATGCAGGAGACACCTCGCTATATATCCTCTTCCCTATTTTTCTCGAGTATTTGCTGTCATTTTCTCATAAAGCCCTTGACTTTGTCCAAATTGACCAAAAAATCTGCATAAGGCACAGATTAGACTACATGGCCAAATGACTAACCCAAGTCACTCTATTAGCAAAAATATATTAAAAAACATGCAATAAACTAATGAGAATGGTGGATTAAGTTGAATTAAGAGGCAAAATGAGCCCATATAATTACCTATTTCTAGGGCCCATCATCACCCCCTACTGAATGGGTTACTCATCCTCTGAGCAACTAGTCTAACTCTTCATCCTTGATGGCTCTGACAGATTCTCTAACATCCCATGCCTCTGATGTGATATCTTCCCCTTTATCATGGAAACCTGCCTTTCTATCCACCTCTTCCCACTATTTCTATTCTTCCTCCTCTTTTACTCCTTCCAACAATCCTAGCAGCAGTGGAGGACTGAATTTGAGGCCAATCCAATTGGCCTTCAAGCTTTGCATAGAGTGCTTATACAGTGGCACTCTCCTCATGGCTTCCCTCATCCTATTTGGGGATTGATGCTCCCTGATCCTTAGGCTGTGTGGCAATGTGTTCCACCTTCTCATGTAGGTATGAATGCAGTCATCTCCAAATAATCTCTCCATGTCCAGAAAATGTGTAATAGCCTGGGCTTTCTTATCAATATAGTTTGGGACAACTTGAGGATTAGGTGCAAGGTGTTAGTGGGCATAGATGAGAACCATGGGTTCTCTTGATTCTGCTCTAATCATCAGGGTTTCATTCATCTCTTTTGCCATCATTTTTCTGGATCTTTGCTGCCATTTTCTCTTCATGGCTCATCCAAGATGCCATGACCATTAGCTGCAAGTCTCCCAACGTAGCATTGGGATCTCATAGGTTCATATCAGTAACGGCCAAGTTGTGCAAGTAAAACTCTACTAGCTTCGCTTTGTCCTCAGCTGAACTATGATCACACACATGAATGAATTGGCCATAATCTTGAAAAGGTATTGTGCCGCTTTGAGCCATTGTCTTGATTTAAAATTGGAGCCACTGGTCCTTGAGGTACACTGCATATGATTTGGGTGGCTTCCTGCACCATAATGCCTCCATAGCCTAGCTGGCCATGCAAGCTAATTGGGCTTCCTTTTCCTGTAGCTGCCTTCTCAAGATCAACACCTCGTTTTTTGAGTGGGATTCCCTTTCCTATTGTTGCCTTATTAATGTCTCATTGTCTGCCTAGGGTTCCTCTTCCTATTGATGTATTTTTAAGATTGACAGCTCATTTCCTCCTTGAGGTTCCCTTTCTTGCAACTGCTTCTTTAACATTTCATTTTCTACCTCTAATTGAGTTCTTCTGACGCTTTTTGTATGCCTCACCATGCTCAATTGTTTGCCCATTTCCCTCAATTTGTTTTCCATGTGCCCAATGTCTTCCACCATTTTTGATTTTGCAATCTGCATCCATGTATGGCTCCTTACACTTTCCTTTTCTAGCTCAAAGAAAAGAGCGACTACAAACTTTTGTGGGATGATATTTCCCCCTTCTAGGAGGTTGTGGTAAGAGCCTAAGTTAGGCTGAGGTCGAGGCACTGGTATCTCTTTTTCCTTGTCTTCCTCTTTGGTCTGTTTCTCTGCCTTCTTTTCAAGTTTTTTAGTCTCTTGGAGCTTTTCCAATGTCTCCTGTAGAGAGGTCTGCACCTCCTATAGGGCTGTTTTAGAGTCCATTAGTTTGATCCTTTCTTTCCAAGTAGAGGTCTTAGGACTTCCTCTTTCGTAAGTGATGGGAGTCTTAGAGGGAGATTCCTCCTTTTTTGTAGTAGGGACATCCTCAATGATGATGGGCTCCTTTGAAGGTGGATGAGGCTTCCCCATATTTATTCTAGTGCTCTTTCGGGCCTTGAAGTACATAGATGGTTGTCTCTTCCTTTTTGCTTTGTGCTTCGCTGGAGTACTAAGTGCAGCAAGAACAATTACTGCCTCTCTTGCTAGTGTCTCAAGGGACACTTCTTCTTGTTGTGCTTCTCCTTCTTCTTCTATCGCTTTTCCTGTTTTTGCTAGTTTTGTTTCTGCTATCTCTCATTCTATTTTCTCCTCTACTTGCTTAGTTTTTGCCTTTCCTGTGGCAACCTTTTTTTGCACTGTCTTAGGCTTCTTCCTTTTAGTTCTTGGTCTCTTCTTTTTCTTAGCTATGGTTTTACCCTTTTATGCTTTTGATGTTGTCTTCTTCTTTGATTTAGGCTCATATTTCGTGGTGTCATGTTTCTCCTCTGCTATCTGGTTTCCTTCTTCTTCTGTGTGGGGTTCCTCTTCTTCTAATTGAGTGTTCTTTTCTTCTTCATGGATTTCCTTCTCAGCTTCCCCTTTTTGCTTGTCCTCTTCACCTCCAGATGGAATAAGGTCATCAGTGAATTTTTATATCATCCTCTTTAGTCATGTTCGTGAAAATTTCCCAGGCGATGGGGATTGTGTAAGTCTGGAGGGAATCCTCCACCAGTGATTTAATTAGCCCATGGTGAGCCAATTGGTCTGGAACCCCTGCCTTCAATTTGGTTCCAGATTCTATCAAGGATTGGAGGAAAAAATATGGAATACTGAGTTTTTTGGATGCAGGAAGGTCCATGCCATATCTTAGTTCATGTAACAGTCTAAAATGATACTCGTAAACTATGTTGTATCTTCCTTCACAGGAGATGTCTTTCATGATCTAGTAACTAACCTCACCCCATGGATAAGGTATACTTGTTCTCCTGATGCCATTCTTATCCTCCACAGAATGTTCATCAGGCTGGAAAAAGGTCTTCTTGGCCACTTGATCTAGTGGTTTTTCTTCCTTGCTCCAAGGTAGCCCAAGTGGGAGACCAGTGAACCTACTGATAAATTCTGGTGTGAGTTCTATTGTTAGACCCCTAAAATTGACAATGGCATGGGTTTTTGAGTGATTTTTTAAAGACAATAAAAATTTCTCTGTGATTTCCTCATCATACCCATGAAATTTTTCAAAGAAAGGCATCAAATTTGTCGTGGTAAAGAGGGCTATCACTTCTAGATGTTCATGCAGCTTAGTTGAATTCAAAGGCTCCTTCCTCATAAAATCCCCTGTCATGATGTTTAGAGACTACTAAAATATCTTAGCTGAGGAGAAGGCAGTAAATTTCAAACCTGGAAACAGAGGAACAGTTGAGGTTTTCTTTCTGGAACTAGAGAGAGAGTTTTTTGTGTTCTTCCTTGTTAACAAAAATGAATTGTAACTTTCCTTCCCTTAAAACTCTATTCTTAAACTTAATTTACTTCTCGGTCTGTTTGAGGGAAACAATATCTTAGAAAACAAAGGGTATATAGGACATTTTTTTTTTCACAAAAAAAATAGACTACCCAATGCAAATTCCCTTTTTTATAGGCTTAATTTTCTAGAGTTGCATCATCTCTTTACACAGGAGAATACCACGGAGGAGAAAGAGACAGTATTTCAGTGCAGAGAGTAAATGGAGAAACTGTATATATCTTTTTAAAATCACACGCAGACTTTATTCTCACTTTTCCCTTCTTTTCAGCTTAATAGTCTGCTTCGAATCCCACCACCTTTTGTATATATATGGAAATACAGAGTGGTTTCTACTGAGCCTAACTTTCTCAGCCCGACCTTGTCCTAAAATCCTAAATTTTCCTCTGCGATGTTGCTCACTAGCCCTCATGTAGAAAGGCACATGTAGAACTGCATTTCTGCTCCTATAGAGTCTAATAATGCTCCTATAGAGCCTGATAAGCGATAGGGTTGTGAAATTGATAGAGAGTGACTATTTCAATGCTCTAGAGGTGGTAGGTAGGTTGCTACAACTAAGAGATCGTCGATACAAATGAAAACAAAGGTGGTGGAGGCGGTCGACTGCAGTGTACTTAAGCTTATAGGAGTGTTCTCTGGTGATGAGGTGAGGTGGCAAGAAGGGTATGTTACTCCCATTCGAACAGTTGGTCCCTACTTCATTGTCATGATGAAACCTTTATGCCCCCTGCCGTAATTATTTTAATCATTCCCATTGATGTTGCCACTACCTGTTTTGAGATTTTCTCGAGCAGACTGATCACATGTGCCAATTGCACCCACTGAGTGTTGTTTGAACTCGACGATGCGCTGCTTGAACTAGACGGGGGTGTTGTTTGAATTAGGTGAGGGTGGCCAGTTAGCTATCCACCGATCTCATTTAATCGCAACCATCTCACTTATCCATGTAGTTTTTAAATTATACTCATGCAACAGAGGAACGGGTTTAGTCACTTACTTGTTAGTCTCTATCGTGTTGTTGCATGCTCAGACTTTGGCATTCCATTCATGGATTGCTGCTGCTGGCGCTCGTGGCTTCTGAATTGGTGGCTTGGCTACCTCATACTGGTGATATTCAATCAGGATCAGTTCCTTGCATGTTTTATCTTCTATGGTTGCACTGAACCTGCCTCTGGAGCTCGATTTTTAAGGGGATCAGCTGCTACAAAAATCCTGTAGGATCTCATGTAACTGCTTCTCCCTCTAAAATTTCTGCCTGAGGCTCGAGCAGGTACTGGAGAGGTAACTGAGGAAGGTTCTATCTGTCAAGGAAAAGTAGTTGGTATGCACTAGGTAAGAGATAAGTTAAGAGTGTTGCTTGTTTATTCTTCATTTTTTTAAAGACAAAAGAAACTGGATTTTTGTGGCTTTTGTGCAGGGAAGAAAGAAGCGAGTGGAAATGCAGTGGTGCAGGTATGGAATGGAGAGTTAGGAGGATGAATGGTGACACGGGGGTCCACAGGTCTTCTGGACAAGTTTCTATCCCTTTGATCCTTTTCTTGACTTGATTTCGAGCTTTATGTGGTTTCTACAGGAGCCTCATGTAGAATGCACAGAGCCTCCTATAGGATGCATAATTTCTAGAATAGGTGAGACCAGGGACTAGGAAAAGACAATAACGATGGAAAAATGGTCTATCAACGGTGTATTTGGCTCGGCCATGTCCCTTTTTCTTCTGTGGCCTTCCTGCAATTTGCAATGCATTCAAAATAAGTTAATTTTCAGTTCTTGTTTTTTCTTTTTTTCGTTTGTTTTTTTCTTTTTCCCCTTTTATTTATTTATTTATTTACTTTTTATGAGCTCCAGGAGGTTTTCACCCTCATTGCCTGCCCTGGGCACCTCCAAGGGGAGGTTTTCACCCAGGGATCTTTTATTCTCCTCATTTTTAATTTTTATTTTTTTAGGGTGTGGGTGGAGTGGAGGCAGAAACTTGCTCCACTACCAACACTGTTTTACTCAAATTCTCAATGAATTCTTGCTTGGAGAGGGGCTTCCTATGAATTTTCAACCTCTGCCCATTGACAAGCATGGCGCTGGCTTCTTCATCGATGGTCCTGATTAGAACTGAACCATTGTCATTGCACTTTTCTACTGTGTACGCTCCCAACCATCTTGTCCTCAGTTTGGCCTTGAAATCTTTATACCTTGAATCATACAATAGCGCCCAATCTCCTTCCTAGAATTGTTTCTCTTTGAGGTGTCTATCATGCCATATTTTCCTTTGGAGATGGGTTACCTCTAAGTGGAGAAGGGCCTGTAATCTTTGCTCATCCAATCCATTTAGCTGAAATAACCTTTCCTTTTGTGCATGCCTGAGATCTAGGTCCAACTAAGCTACCATCCTCAGTGTGTTATATTCAAATTCTATTGACATCAAATCATTATTCCCATAGACCAGTTCATAGAATGTGGACCTTATGGTGGTCTTGTAGGTGGTGTGACAGGCCCAGGTGGCCTCAACCAATCGATCTACCTAATCTCTTCTGTTGCTGCTCACTACCTTGGTCAAAATCCCTTCTGAAGCTCTGTTAGTGACTCCCACCTGTCCATTTGCATGTGGATGATAAGGGGTGGAAGTTTTGTGCTTAGTTTTGTGATGTGTGAGCAGGTCTTCAATCAAATTTGAGGTAAACTAACTCCCTTGATCTATGACTAATTCTCTTGGATATCCAAAATTGTAGAATATATTCTCTTTCAAAAACTTAGCTACGTTTTCTTTTGTTGTTGCCTTGATTTGCTTTGTTTCTGCCCATCTTGTTAGATAATCAGTGCACATGATGATGTAAGATTTTTGCTTTGAAGGAGGCTTGACACGACCGACAAAGTCCATGCCCCACTTCTCAAATGGCTCGAAAGTCACTTGAGGTTGCAAGGACATCTCATCCCTTGGAGTAGGTTCCCCATCCTTTGACATTGGTCACATTGGCTGATATATCTCCTTACATATTGATGAATAATGGGCCAATCATAACTTGCTTGCAGGATTTTGAAGGTAGTCATCTTTGCTACAAAATGGCCCCCACAAGGCCCATCATGACAAGTTAGGAGAATGTCAAAAACTTCCTCCTCCTTAACACGTCTCCTCAAAACCTGATTTGGGCTAAGTTTCAAGAGATTGCCCCCAATCCAGGTGAAAGGGGCACTTTTCCTCAGAATCTTGCTCTTCTCTTTTGAGGATAGGTGTGGCAGGAACTATGCGGAAACCAACTAATTTGCTATATTAGAAAACCATGGAGAGAGTACTGAGATAGTAAATCATTGTTCATCTGGAATTTGATCATCCACCATTCCTTCTTCACCTATACGTAGATCTATTCTAGACAAAAAATCAACAACAAGATTTTCCTTACTCAACTTATCAACAATGGTTAAATCAAATTGCTGTAGTAAAAGAAACCATTTAATCAGTGATTATTTACATTTGGTTTGTTAATTAAATACCTAATTTCAACATGATCAGTGTGTACAAATGTTTGATAGCTAGTGATGTAGTGTCTGAACTTATTTAGGGAATGGACTACAGCTAGGAGCTCCTTTTCGGTTACAGTGTAGCTTAATTATGCCTTCGACAAGTTTTTTACTTACAAAATATATGGCATAAGGTAGCTTCTCATCAACTTGTCCTAGGGTTTCTCCTATCGCTTTGTTTGAGGCATCTATATGAATGTGGAAAGGTAGGGCCCAGTTTGGACCTCTCAAAATTAGGATAGTCACTAGTTTACTTTTCAAGGTATCCAGAGCCTCTTGCCAGTTGTCAGTCCATATGAACTCAACATCTTTTCCCAAAAGACCAAACAATGGAGAGACTAGCTTACTGAAATCCTTAATGAATCTTCTATCATACCCTGCTAAACCTAGGAAACTTCGAACATCTCTTACCTTTTGAGGAGGTGGGACCCTTTGGATGATGGCAATTTTGTTGGGGTCTACCTGTAATCCTTGTTGAGAGATTGCACGGTCCGTTTAGTCGTTATGAATTCACATTTTTCAGGACTGAGGGACAGGTTCATCTCAATACACTTGTCCAAAACCTTTCCCAGGTCAGACAAAGCATCCTGGAAGTTAGAATCATAAGGGGTAAAGTCATCCATATAGATTTCCACTACATCATGAACCAGTTTAGCAAATATACTCAATACTGCTCTCTGGAAAGTGGTGGGAGCATTGCACAATCCAAAAGGAAGGACCTAGTATGCAAAGGTACCCCAAGGACAAGTGAAATTGGTCTTATCTTGGTCTTTTGGGCTGATTTGGATTTGGTTGTACCTCCTAAGCCCATCTAGGAAGGAGAAAAACTTATTCCCTGCTAGGCCATCTAACACTTGACCTATGAAAGGCAAAGGAAAAATGGTCCTTCTTAGTAGCCTTTTTTAGTTCCCGATAATCAACACAGATTCTCCACTTCCCATTTTTCTTTGGCACCAGCGCCAAAGGAGAGACCCATTTGATGTCAGAGATAGGGTAGACGAATCCTGCATCCAATAACTTTTGTAGTTCTTCTTTGACAATGTCTTTAAGGGTTGGATTCATCCTCCTTTAAGGCTGCTTGAATAGTTTTCAATCTTCCTTAATGTAAATGTGAAAAGTACAAAATGAAGGGTGCACACCCTTCATCTCCTTATAGCTCCAAGCAAAAGCATCCAAGTGGTTTCTTAATAAGCTACACAATTCTTTCTCCTGAGAGGTGGATAGGGATGAGTTGATCTTCAAGGTTCTTTGTGGCCCAAATTGCACATTCTTAACTCAGAGAGAAGTTGGGTTAGCCACACAAAGATCAACTAGAGGATTGGCTTGGGTTTCTTCCACCATCTCTTCTAGTGGCAACACATTGAGGAGTGGATTCAGAATCAAGTTTTCAATAATATAATCCTTAGTTTGTGCCCCCCCACCAATGGTAGCTTCCACTGCACACAGTGGTGGGGAATAGACTTCATCCTCATCTTCCTCCTCCAACCAGAGAGGTAAATCATGTTCTAACAAAGGTTGGGCAGGAGGGTATAGGACTAACTACTTGGACATATGCCCATTCTTGATTGTCATGTTCCGAGCTCGACAATTGATGTAGGCATCTGCAGTAGCCAACCAGGGTCTTCCCAGGATGAGAGGATACCTAGTGGGATTTTCCTTTGGTTGGAGAACCAGGAAATCAGTAGGATACTCCCAAGAATCAATGGATACCATTGCATCTTCAACAATCCGTTTAGGGCTCACGGTGGAGTGGTTTGCTAACTGTAGTATTGTTTTGGTCTTTCTCAAGGAGCCTTGGAGGCTGAGCTTGAGCATAGTGTCCTTGGTCATCACATTGATGGAATCCCCTACATCAATCTGGGTATGGGGGATTATGGTGCCATTGATGTGGAAATCGACTACAAGGCTTCGAGGGTCTAGATATTTCGGATAGATTATCTGCCCCAACATCAGGTTGGACAGTGGTCCCATGACATTGATAGTTGGACCATCTCTCCTGCGCCTGTGTAGGTGCCTGAAGCACTTCTCCTTGATCATATTGTTGTATATAGGCACATCCTTTATGTCTTTGGGAAGTGGTATCTTTACACATAATTATTTCAATTCTCCCAGAAGTTCAGTTTCTTCTGGGGTAGGTTGTGTTGTTCCAAATAATCTCTGAGGAGAGGGTGGAATGGCTTTTGGTTCACTTTCCTCTTTTTCTTCCTCATCCTCCTTTGGGGGAGGCTGGTTATTTGGGATAACCTTCCCAGATCGTAGGTTAATCTCCTGAATCTCCATAACATAGGTCTGTCATGATGTGTCCCCACTATATACATGTTGGGCCTATCTGTTATTTATGTTCGAGTTTTGTTGAGCAGGTATTTGGGGTTGCCTTGGGGGAGTAGGAGGCAATGGTTGTGGTTGAGCAGGTGGTGGAGGCAAAAAAGTAGGTGGAGAGTTGTACTGGGCCTCCACCCGTGATGAGGTGCATTCCATTGAGGTTGTGGCCGAGCATAGGAGTGAAATGAATGAGCGGTTGGCTGAGCATGGTATTGAGATGGATATGACCAAGTAGGGGATGGGGACTAGGAAGGATGAGTAGGGGGGCCCTAATAAGGCATGGAAATGGCTTGATTGGTGCTGTAATATGTATGGGATGTCCCTCGCATTCCCTATTGGTACGGTATGGGCCCATCTGGCCTCCTTTGGTTCATGAAATAGAGTGGTTCAGTGGCTCCTCCAACCCCCTCGTATGCATCTTTAAGTCCAAGCAAGGAAGGGCACTAATTCGTAGAATGGTCTTCTTCACAAACTGAACATACTTCTATAGAGTTCAATGGACATTTGTTCCTAGGATGCCTTCTAGTGTACCTAGGACAAAAAATGGCCAAATCCCTCTCTCCTTCCTCTTGTTTTCTTTTGATATGAAAAGTATTTATTTTCATGGCAAGAGTCTGTATCATCTCACTCTTGAAATCTTCCAACAGATTTCCAAATTCACCTCTAAGGGATAAACTGGATGAGGATGTACTGGCTAAAGGTTGACTTCCCCTGCCTCTCTTTCTGGCTGCCCT
>APFE031333882.1:221859-241191 GCA_000404065.3 Pinus taeda | reverse complement strand
TTTAGTATTTTTTATTTTCTAAAAAAATATATTTAGTTTTTGGTATTTTTTTTCTATAAGAAAAAATATATTTTGTTTTTATAAAAATGGATTTTAAACATTCCATTCATGCGAAATTTGTGATTTTATGGTAGGATCTTGAATTATATATAAAAAATTAACTTAATGCCATGTGTTGTGTCACTTGAAATGGGTGTTATACATCTCTTCCTTGCTAAGTTATAGACTGTGTTTGGGTTTTCATAATGCGATAAAACTAATTATGTTCTTCATGATATCTTGAAATGTTCATATTGAACCAAGCTAATAAAACAATAAAGTTAAAATAATTTTGTCTTTGTCCTTTGTAGATCTTTGTCCCCATTAATCTTGGTCTTAATAGATTAATTGTCTCATGGTGCACTTGAGTGGTCACTTCCATTAGGTGCATGCTTTATAGTTTTCTGTTAGTGACATTTTTTAGGCTTGATAATATGTTATTTAATTTATCAAAATGTGTTATTCTCCATATTATTGTTAAATATTAATATTAAATATGTTGGTTTTTTAGCATGGTTTAGAAAAACATTCCCAAGATGTTTATCGATTGTATTTTATAATGCAATGATTCATTGCTTGATGAAATTGTTTTGGATATTTTTTTTAGTATATTAAATTGTATGTGATAAAGTCAAAAGTCACCTATTTTTTAGATTTTCATTGGTAAATTTCCCTTAAGGCCATCAAGTTCACCATTCGGTCCCAGGTTAAGGATATATAGGAGTCATGAAGTGGAATTGTCCAAGCACTTAAATATTGAGACATGTTTTTTTTTAGTCACATTATACTTCCTTTCTATGTAAATTCTTGATGAAAATAGTCTCATGGAACATGAGGGGCCTCAATAGTAAAGAAAAACAAATACTCATAAAAGAAAAATAGTACGCAAAGCACCCAACAATAATGTTGATATAAGAAGCAAAAATATTAAGTGAGGTTCTACCTCATATAATTAGAAAATGGGGGAGGAATTTCCAAGTAGTAGTGGTTGATGCTTAGAGATACCTGGGTGGAATGGTTATTATTTGAAATGATCAAGACATCAAGGTTACCAATATGTTTATCTCTTTTCGCATTATGACAATACAATTTTAGTTAATTGACATCGAGGACTACTACCATGTATACAATGTCTATGACTCCAATATCTCAAATGGAAAACCTCTATTTCTCAATTGTCTTTCTAGCACAAGTAATTTATACTCCCCATCTCCATGGATTATTGGGAGTGACTTCAATATTATCAAGTGTCTCGAGGAAAATAAAGGATGAATCACAATGTTTAACAAGATATTTTGTAAGCTATACCATTAAAGCCATAAAGTAGTCTCCATTAAAGTTGTCAAGAAATGAGTCTCCAACCCACACCTGTGGATCAATGAGATGTAATACATGTCTGTGTGGTGAATAACTTAATACACTTCTCTAATAACTCCACAAACTTATGTATTTCACTCCGTCACATAAATTGACAGTAGTGTGACATGAAAGCCTTAGGCAACAAACATTCCCTAGATCCTCAATTAGGTGCTTAAATGATGAAGTGAAAATGCAAGGAGAAAAGAGGAATTCATTATTTAACCATCACAAACATGTTATCAAGTGTGACTATAAGTGTATATATTTATATATTTTCCAAAGAGGGAGTGAAGACATGAGTTACCATTCATTGGGCCTTATTTTTCTTTCTTTTTCATTTTCTTATATAAAGGACTTAGGGAATAAGGTTTTCATAAGTTTGGCACAACTCATAGATATAAGATTTACATGATTTTTCACTTCAACTTTAGAGTTTAGACTTAGATAAATAAATATAGTGTATCTTTAATGATTTTGTCTTTCACTTTTTAATTTTATTTCATCACAAATGACAAAAGGGGAAATATTTTTCCACAAATCTATGAATGCTTAATCATAATGGCATCATGTGATGAAAACAAATTAATGATGTTATTCTTTATGAAAATGATGGGTATTCTTGAGAAAATCTTATGCTTGTGGATGTCTCCTCTCTGGTTGAGAGGGAGTGAGGGTAGACACCATATTATCCATGTGTGATGTACTATGGCTAGGACTAACAATCGTAAGCCTATAAAGACACTAGTAGGGATAATGGTGGATTGGATAAATATCTTGGACCAATATTCTTTGAGAATTTGGACTTTGACTAGGACTAATTGCCATAAGTCAAGTACATTAATCCAAGGTAACAATAGTCATGAGGATTGACATTTCCTAGTGTCAAATATTATGATAGTGGATTAGGAAATGATCATGTGAGGACATACCTTGTGAACATCCTGGTGGGGTAAGTGCCTAGAGAGGTAGTGGTGTCCAAATTTATGCCTCCCAACATTGTGCTATGATCTAATGGAGAGATAAACTTGTTAGCCAAGGCCTTGCTATTTTGACAATGTTGGCTATGATGATGTAAATCATCATTGATGCTTATCAATCCAGATCCCTTCTTATATGAATATTTCAACTTGAGAGTACCTTTTTGTCTCATTATGAGTACCTCCCTAGTTTAGAGGGAGGGTCATCATATTCATTATCGCCATCATCACCACCATCACTGTCATCATTATTGTTATCATTTCATTATCATCATAATCACCATACATGTCATCATCATCATCATCATCATGATTATAGACATTGTGGTCAATTGTTCATAATTATAGGTATCATAAGAAATATCATCAACCTAAAAAATGTTATGAGTGCTCGAAAAGGGTTGTTAGGACACATGATATATGAAAGAAAAATAACAACTTTATTTTTTAGAGATGATCGATGATCATCATCATCATTATAATTGAAATCATCCCCATCATCATAACTAATATATTTTTTATCATAATTGTTGTCATCTTCATCATGAACATCATAATCATCATTCATGCCATTATTGTTCTTGATGATGACCAAGATGAAAATAATGATAATGATGATCAGATGATGATGACTTGGAAGATGACGCCAAAGATAATTATTATGATTATGACCATGACAACATTTAAAAATTGGGAAGAATGGCCAATGTCATTAGCATCATCATCATCATTATAATTGTAACTCCCATTGTCTTTATCATCATTGTCATGATCATAGCAATCGCAATTCATGTCATCGTCATCATCTTCATTATCATCATCGTTATAATTATTGACATTGTCATCAGTTTTTCATAATTTTCAATGTCATAAGAAATATCATCAATGCAAAAAGTATGATTGTGTTGCAAAAGGGATGCAAAAGTGAACAAAAAAATGGGGGTAAAAATAGACGTAAATTTTGATGAAAAGTGGACACAACATAAGTAGATGTAGAACAAGACAGAAAAATTGACACAAAAGTGGATGGGAAGGTAGATGCAATAGTTGATGCAAACTTGAACACAAAATAGGATTCAAACATGGATGAAAAAGTAGAAGAAAACATGGGCACAATAGTAGGCATAAAACATAGCATGAATTGGGGTGAAACAAATGTGGATACTACAATGAATTTAAAAAAAAAAAAGACACAAGATTGAATGAAAAAAGGAGGAAAACGTGGATGAAAAAAGGGATGTAAACATGGGTGCAATAGTGGACACAAAATTAGTTGCAAAATTGGGTGAATCAAAAGTGGATGTAAAAGTAGATTCGAAACGGGATGCAAAAAACATAAACAATATTTGATGCAAACTTGGACACAAAAGAGGATGCAAATGTGGATGCAATAGTGGAAGAAAATGTGGGTTGCAATGATAGGCATAAGATATGGCATAAATCATAGCACAAAAAAAGTGGATGAGAAAGTGGATGTAATAATAGACACAAAAAGATGCAAACTTCGATGCAAGAAAATATGTTATAAGGGATGTAAAAGTGGATGCAAATATGGGTGCAACATGAGAAACAAAACTAGATACAAAATATGGATGCAATGGGAGTACATGCAAAAGAAGATACAAAATAAGACGAAAAACCCAACACAAAAGCGGATGCATAAATAGATGTAATATTTTATGCAAAAGAGGATGCGAAGATGGATGCAAAATTGGAAGCAAACGTGGATACAACAGTAAGTACAAAACATGACACAAATTGTGTCACAACAAAAGTGGATGTAATCATAGATGCAAAAAAAGAAGAAAATGAAGATGAAAAATAGGATGCAAAAAGGGATGTAAAAGTGGGTGTAAACATGGATGCAACAATGGATGTAAAATAAGACACAAAAATTGATGCAACAAAATTCTATGCAAAAGTAGATGCAATACAAGACACAAAACCTAATGCAAATCTTGACGAAAAAGTGGATATAAAAAGGGATTAAAAATAGATGTAAAAGTTGATGAAAACCTAGATGTATATGAGGATTCAATCGTGGATGCAAATTTAGAAACAAAAAAGGGTGTAAAGGGAGGTGTCAAACTAGGTGCAAATTATGGCACAAGAAAAATGGATGCAATAGTGGACACAATAACAAATGAAAAAGAGGATGTAGATATGGACGCAAAACAAGATGTAAAAGTCAATGCAACAAAAGTAGATGCAAAATTAGATGCAAAACTAGACACAAACCTCGATGCAAAACTTGGCACAAAGGGGATGCAAAAAATATGCAAAAATGGATGCAAAAAATGATTTAAAAAATGATCCAAAAGAGGATGCAAGAGATGATGCAAAATTTGATGTAAGTGTAGGTGCAAAAAGTGGATGCAATAGAGGATGCAAAAGATAGTGAAACAAAATTAGGTGCCAAACTTGATGTAAAACATGGTGCAAAGGATGGCACAAAACTTGGCATAAAACCTGGCGTAAAACTTGGTGTAAAATCTGGTGCAAAACCTATTACAATACCTGGTGCTAAACTTGATGTAAGACTTGGTGCAAAACTCGGTGAAAACTTTGCATCAAGTTTTGCACCATATTTGTTAAATGGACACAAATAGCACCAAAAATGGTCTCTAGACGCAAAAAAGGAAGCAAAAAGGGATGCTAATCACAGGGTTTTGTTGTATTGTAGATAACATTTTGTATGCTAATTATATCACACAGAATAAGAATTCTATACTAGGTTACATGAAGATCAATAATGGATGGAAAGGCTTTACACAATACCACAGAGTGAGAGAGATCCTTCACTTACTTGCTTAATCATTCCCTCCTATCACACATATATTAATTTTCATTGAGTTACATCCAGTCTAAGTTATGATTCCAATTACTGATGGGAGAAATCTTGGACATATAGAAAGATGAAATAAGAAGTCTAGGGTATGAGAATGGTATATGAAATGAAAAGCTGGAAACGCAGTTGTTGGTCCTTTGAACTGCTAAAGTGGATAGGTGCTAAAGTGGATAGTCTGTGATCTCCTTATCTCCCATAAGTGTGAAAGCACTGTCTGGCCTTAACTATTCCAAAAGGCATCATTATAAGGATCACTCATACTTTTCCTGCTTCACATAGTTTTTAGACCTCTTTGAATCATCAATTATTTATGGAAAGGTCCATCTTACACTCAAACATGTATCTCATTATATATGTTTATCCATTTGCAAATCTTTTGTCAAAGGATTTTAATAAACTCCAATCAATTTGATTCATCAATTGAATGGATTGGCATAAATGGCTTGGAGTTCCTATAGGTCGTTTATGGAGTGAAGATTGCCTTAAGTTGTATTAAAAGAGGTGGAGTGAATATCGTCTAGTCTCACTATCTAGTAGCCTTGGAGTGAAAGAATTTTTTTTGGAGTATAAGTTCCATGGAAACAATCCTTAGTTGTATTGAAAGAGGTGGAGTAAATATTGAAAGAGGTGGAGTGAATATCATCTAGTCTAACTATCTAGCATCCTTAGAGTGAAAGCCTTTTTATTTGGAGTATAAGTTCCATGGAAATGAGCCTTAGCTGTATTGAAAGAGGTGGAGTGAAGATTGTCTTATTAATTTGTATAGACAAAACTACTAAACACGAGTATCTGAGAGGAGGAGTCAAATAAACTATTAAAAATATATGAATTTGATTTTAAAGATTGATTCTCAAATAGATCAATATCAATTTACTAGCCCTAGTCCAAGCCACTTAATGGATCTTTCTGCTTTCTTTCTTGGTCTAAGCCACTTAGCCGATCTTCCTTCTTTCTTTCTTGGTCCAACAGAGAAACAAGTTGCCTTCAGATACTAGCTTATTAGTCCAAGCAATTAGTTCCATAGAAACTCTATTTCTTTGTCCAAGTTTGGCCCAATCCATTAAAAGGAGGTTGAACTAGCCCTCAAAAAGAGAAACAAGTTGGCCATCCACACTTGTTCCCAAAAAGAAACCCAAAGAGGTATTGTGGAGTTCGACCCAAAGAAAATAATCATGTAACTACAATGAATTTCGGCTCAGGAAAGATACGAAGCTAGAAAATGCTCTAGCTTGCGTTTCTCATTATCATGATGTTGGTCCTCTTGCTTAATCCTCATCCATTATTTAACACTAGATATGGTAATAAAAATAAATAAAACATAATAAATACTAAGAAAACGTTTGTGAGATAGCCCCCTCTTGTGAAATATAAGAACTTAGAATCAAAGGTAATGAAGGCCCATACAGTGCATAAATAACAACACACCTACTGAATCTGGCTGGTGTTTCCATCTTTACGTGGGGTCACAGAATGAGTAAGTAGCCTTCAACTTGAAGTTTTTTTGTTCAATAATTACAAAGATAAAGGTTGAAAATGTTCCTTTCAATATTAATTGCATTCAAGAGGATGCCACACTTTGGCATGAATTTGAGTTTCCTAGAAGAATTAAATTGAGTTGCCTAGAAGAATGGAAGCACAAACTATTTCTATCCTACCACTGCAAAAAATTCCACAGAAGCCTAAAATATAATATTTCTATCCTATTTTCGCATTCATATCTACAATGCAAGGTAATGCCAACTCTAGGCATCAACTCATATTTGCAAGGCAAGGTAATGTCAACTCTAGGCATCATATGGGTTGGATGTTCATGCTTGATTGCACAAGTAGTTTGTAGATAGTCATTTAAGAAAATTAGAAGTAAATAAAACAAAGCTACAAGTGTGGATTGGGCTTACAAGTCACAATGAAATTCCCAAGTGCACCTCAACAGATCATGACCAATTAAAAGGCCAAGAGTAAGAGATGACCTTTACAGGGAAGAACTAAATTTTCATTGATTTACTAGCAATTGCAATTATTTTTACTTGAATACATTTGCACAAAGTTTCTCCTTCTTGTTCACGGCTTCAGCTATCCTACAACCACTTTCGAATATATCTTTATGTTGTGGTATTCAACAACCCCCCCATTTTGTTAATAATAGCAATTAACGTTATATTGACTAAATGGGGACCCTTTAAAAATTTTCATTCAAAAAACAAAAATTAGCATTTAGTCATTTCTTTTATTTTTTTGAATAAAGAAAAATAATAATCAAAATATTTTTGGGAAGTACTAAAGACTTACCTTATCATACATAGCACGTCTAAAAACCCACTAAGGACCTTCCTAAAAAACCTCCAAAAAGCAAGCACAGCGTTTAAAATAAGGGCTCCATGGTCTAAATTATCACAAAATCCGATGAAAACGGAAGTCCTTAAATTTTTTAGGCTTAAGTCTCGCATCACATAACGCAACCCATAAAGAGTTCTTTCTTAAATATGATATAGCAAGGTTTGCGAGTTTCGAAATCGCGATGAAGCTTTGGATTTTATCGCATCGCATTTCAGGTATTCAAGAAAATGCTTTGAACTTACCATAAGCTGATATTGTGATATGCGATTCGTGCTCGGACCCACACCGTAAAGTATTAAAAGCAAATATTTTGAGTCTATCCAGTCTATTGCTTAGGATGAGCTTAGTAATTAACCATACATGAAACAGCTAATGGACAGCTCGCATATCGCATCTCGCAAACACGCAATAGGAGGGTAAGAATGCTTAAAGGCACATCTTGCGATATTACGATCTACGATATTGCATCACAAATCACAGATTCACTATCATCGTAGTATAATGGCTTACCAACCTAGGACATTTCATCCTGTTTTTCGACGCAAACATTTATGAGCAATAAAGCTAAGGGATATTGAATCATTAGTGGGCATTAGTGGGAAATAACTGCATTTATGTGTGAAATCCATTTAGCTTGATACGATATCTTGTCACGTGGATTCAAATAATGCTTCTTTTACAACCTTTACAAGCTATCTACATTATTTCATTTTTACGTTCATATTTGAGTGTCTGATAGCTTTTGTTCTTCATTTCAGGAAAAACCTGCAGAGTAGAGTGTTAAGAAAAATGGGGAAGAAAGGCAAGGTTGTAGCCTCTCAGAAGATAGAGATGATTCCCTTGTTCACAAACACCACATGCAGCAGAGAGGGAGGAAACTCTACATGGGAGACTATGTACAACATACTGGAGGAGGAATAGCTGAGGATTATGGAAACAAATGTTACAGTTTACGGTTGAGATTCCTCAAATGCTTCCATGCTAGAGATGGCTTTCTTGTTCTTACATTGCATAGCTGCTCAGCCGAAGATCATCCCTTATACTGATATGGTAAAATGGATTATTGATGAAGCAGATATTTCAGATAGACAATTTAGGACGAGAAGCCAAGGGGTCATCGAATCTTTTACCTGAGACAATTTACAACTTATATACCACCTACCAGAGCCACATGTCATCTACAATAGGCAACTTGTAGAAAATTTTATTAAAGAGAACAACGACCTAGCAGATTGCACCCATTCCTAGTCGAATAATGAAGAGAAGATCAAGAAAGACAAAAATGGTATGTACACTACTGCATCTATTTGTCCCCCTTATAGTTTTGTTGCGACTATGTTATGTCGACTATTTGGTATACCTGATAGTACCAAGGTCTCCTTGGATTGATTGTCGTTAATTGAAGTAGTCGTTAATGCAACGATCATGAATTGGGCCTAAATCTTATTAGATAATTTAGCAAAAACGATTATCTAGTATAGAAGGAGAAGAAGCATTGCTTCGAGGGTTTACCCTCCATTTTTTTATGAGCGTCTATGTTATGGATTCTATTTGTTTTAGTTCAAAATTCCCCATCATGGGATGTAAATGGACTATTCACATGTATCATAAGGTCATGTGGGAATCCAATTTTCAACCACATTTTTTCAAGATTTTCCACGGAGTTATGCTCCCTATTTACAAGCGGCTATATATTCAAGACACCCGTAGATTTTCCCAAGAAGATGAAGTTGACATCCTCCCAGTGGCCAGATGGTTCAGGGAGGACACATTTACATACATTAAAGTTTTTGGCAGCATCACCTCCCCCCACATCCTCCCATACTATGTTCCAGATAAATTGATGGCTAGGGAGATAGCCTACCAGACAATTAGTGAGGGAGGAATGAGCCATACACTGAAAGAGTCAAAGAAGGCTTTTTGGCCTGCATTTCCTATACAATACGAAGAATTTTCACTACATGACCTAGGACACGCATTCAAAGAAGCAAAGATCATGTTATCTCTTTAATTACCCAAATTCCCTGGATGACAGTATGACCCATTTGGCATAGTAAAAAATTTCACCACTATGGTGAAAATAAAAGTATTCACCAATGAGGAGGATGCTTTTGATGATATAATTTTGCAGAAAAACACCTTTTCAGAGGTGAAACATATGGCCCAACTACTTTTTGACCATGAACATCTGGATAATTTTTACAGTTACAGAGAAAGAAGGCTCGCAACAGTCCCATTGGACCAATTGTTAATTTAACCAATAAGGGAGCCTACTCCTAGTGTGACTATAGAAGGTGACTCCAAAGAAAACTCCAAATCTGATTTAGGAGTAGAGTATCAAGAAAAATCTATCGGGGAATCACGACATTCATCACATAATGGAAAAATTAGAACCATTGAGGATACCGCCCAATCTACACAACAGATAGTTGAACAATATTCAGCTAGAAAGCAGGTTGAAATCCCCACTACCTCTATGCAACCAATAAAACCCATGGTAATTGACTTAAAGGAGGAGTGGGATAATTTTAATAAAAGTCTCCATATAGAGGAACAAGTTCTAGAGCTACAAACGCTACAACACAAGACAGCTATGGAAATTACAGTGGAAGAAACTGCAAATGAACCAGAAGTAGAGCATACCCCTGTTACCCCAACCTCTGACATAATTCTGAAGATTGAAGAAATACATCCTCTGGATTTATTCTATCGCCCACAACATAAGACCGTGGTGAAAAGGCAAATAAAGAAAATAAAACTGGACTCTATAGTTGTTACTACCCCCGAAAACGAACTAATGGATGTTCTATGGAAGGACTCGCCTGTTGATCCATCCACCAGCTTAACTAGACTCTCGTAGTTTGTAGGCGCTTATGCTACAGTGACCATAGATAAAGCAGCAGAAGTCCAAACGTTGATTAGAGAAAAGGAAAATAAAATAACATCACTCGAGCAACAGTTACAGCAAGTCAAATTCAATCAGCAGGCAGAGATACAGTTGGCCAAGCTTCAACAGGAATTTTAAAAAATGCAAATAAAACATCGTATCAACTTAGCCGATAAGGAAGCACAGGTGCAGGAGATAACTGATATTCATAAAGACGATCCAAAAATTGATTAGTTTATCACTGAAGCACTTAGACTTAATTCCCAGTTGATACATTAGAAAAAATTACTATGCCAGAAGCACTAGAAATCTTACTGTGAAACAAGTGATAAACTGACAAGTCAAGTTGTAGAAATGCGACTTGAATATGATGAGATATTTAAAAAGGTATTTGATCACATTGCCTGGAAAAATACAGAGAAAGGAAGAAAAGTCGACTTGCTCAAACTAGAAGAATCACATAAGGAAATTCTGTTTGCAAGCTAGGATTCTCGGTTAAAATAAGCAGAAAAGGAAATAGCAGACACAACGATAGTAGAAAACATTATCATAGAAAATATAAATGAGAATTTGCATGGTGTCAATCTAGTAGAAAAGTCCATTCCAAGGTTCCTTCTAGATGTAAAACAACTCAAACAACAATGGAAGCAAGTGGCGGAAGACAAAGCGGAAGCGATAAGGCAAATGACCAGGCTAGACTGGGAGGCATATTGGCAACATTTGGTCAAGCCTCACAGCAAATGGATGACCCTATGATGTTGAACTACCTCTGCCGAGAAAATGGCATGAACATTGACCGGTGCCGTATTCGATGGACAGTTGAAAGCTAAAGTCGGTCGGCCTACATTGCTGAAGCCTATGGTGGATATCTATGATTTCAAGGATCGAATGCAACATAGTTAGTCACCTTGTTTACTTTAATTTTGATTTTATTTTTTCATAAATTGAGGCAGGTCATTTAAACCTCCTCAACTATTTTTGTAATAATCTATTTTTAGCCTTATAGTTTTAGTATTTAAACCCCTCTCATGCATTTAGAGAGAGGTCCATAATTTTATCAGGAACTCTCTTCAAAAAATGCACTTCTATCCCTTTGAGGAAGTTTTGGTGAAATATATGGAACAAGATTTATTTTCATCTAACTTAGCATCTTCTAATGAAATTGCACTTTTGTACTCTTAGATGATGTTGAATGGATTGAAGATAGATCAATATTGCTGAAACATATGAGTAGGACGTATTATAAATGGTAATTTTATCTCGTAATCCTTTTTACTTATGTATTAATTAATCTTTTCCTTTCGAATTATTTATGTATGAAAGTCTGAATTTTGATTATCGTTATTGCACTTCTGTATGATGATGATCTTTATTTTATGCGGAATATATGAATAATTCTTTTGTGATATATTTCTCACAATTGTTTTGGCTAACTTTTTATAGGAAACTATTATTGTTAAAACGGATTCACTTTTAATCGTAATTGAATGATCTTTATTACCAGTTTCTTTTAGAAATTATTGTAGATCACATACATCAAGTTTATCCCAGGTATATTATGATTAGATAGCTTTTATAAATTAGAAGTTAAATGCATTTGTGATTGATTAGTTTAGACTAGATTACCATTATCTAAAAGAATTATTCCAAACACATCATACATCACCCCATTTAGCACAAGCATTAAACATATTGGAAAACTGGCCCCATTATCCCCTGTCAGGGCCACTATTCCAAACGGAAAAGGAGCTGCGTTGAGGTCTAGACCAGGTGGTTTTCCCCCATCTTGAGGCAACGATTTTTGAGGCTTCAACACTTTCCTAAGCATACAATCATGGATGCATACAATCTCCGGATGTCTATAATAAGGATGAATTTCACAACAGAGAGAAACTTACTACAAAATTCATTTATGGAAAACTTATTAGAGCTCATTATTTTGCTACCAATTTTATTATTGAGAAATTATAGTTTCGCAACCAATTTAAGTAAAATGTAAATACGTGGTTGACATCAAGGGTAACATCAAAATTGCATCCTCAAAAATAGGATTTCATCCCAAAGCCACAATTTCATTTCTCCAATAGAACATATATACTACCAATTTTACCCTTGAGAAATTGTAGTTTTGCAACCAATTTAAGTCAAATGTAAATATGTAGTTGACATGAAGGGTAGCATCAAAATTTCATCCTCAAAAATAGGATTTAATCCCAAATCCATCATTTCATTTACCCAATAGAACATATATCAGTGAAAATATAACATATCTCAGTGAAAAGATAACAATTATACCATTACTCAAATAGTTTGAAAACAAAGGAATTCAAACTCCATGTACTAAGTTCTTATCCTATTCCTTTGCCTTACTAACTCAGGTTGGCCAAATTATAGTGCCTAGTAACACAACATTGAGGTGATTTGATATGATTATTAAGGTTATGACTTGAAATCTAGTTCATATATAAATATAACAACAACTGTATCATGCATGGAAATTGGCTCCTTGGGAAATGAGAAGGACAATCCCTCAACAACTTCAACAATGCTAAATCCTCAAGGAATGGTAAATTAAAAACCAGCCAAGAAAGTGCAAAAACTATCTATAAATATCATCAAATTGTATGGACTGGATATCCTAATTGTTTCTTGACACCAACCTTACACAGCCTATACATTAGACCCTTAAAATTCTGTGTAATTATGTGTGCAACCTACACTAATATGGAAACAATTATTTCATTTTTTCCATGGTTTATTGACAACACACTTAGTACCTATAACATGCACACTAATCTAGCAACGATTCTTTCATTTTTTCCATGATTTATTGACAACACGCTTAGTACCTATAGCATACATTTGCATAAGCAACCATTGATATTTCTCAAGAAACCTGAATTTGAAATTGGATGTCATTTTTCCATGGATATGTCTCAAGAAATCTAAATTTGAAATTGGATGCCACTTTTCTTCTGTTGTCCCATGGCCAAGCTATCCAAAGGTTTTATAGCTAGATGTATAAACTACACTAGACTTGGTTACCACGATACTGTGACTAGGACTAGCTATGGATTGACACTTTTCAAGCATGTTTATCCAGCTATGAAGAACCGCGATAATAACCTCCAACAACCTCTACATCTTTCTTTCATAGTTTCTATCTCTGATTGTTTCATGGGCTTGAATACAACTCTGCTTTGACATGCTCTGCATTGCTTCAAGTTCATTCAATGTTGCAAGTTTATATATAAATAGATTAAAGTCAAGGGAAAAGTTTTTTGTTTCCTAAACAACAAAGATGAAGCTTGCAAAATAATGAAACAATTCAACTAAGTAAGCAAACCCTTTCGTGCTTAAGGAATGGAAATTGCGACCTCCACCAAAGGCAATTAATGCATCAATAACTTGTTTCTGTAAATCAACAAGATCATTCTCTAGTGTCTCTACAAAGCCAATACTTGATCCATCGAGACAATCATTACCATCAGTGAGAATATGCACTCAGATCCTTTTTGCCACATGTTGTGGAGCACCTTTCAAAAACCAGTTGCAAGAGTAATTTCTCAATATTAAAAACTAGAAAAAGAAGATAAAAATGTTTAAGGATCCAAGTTTCCCATGAACTTAAATATGAGCGAATTTCCTATCTACAAGAATTCAAGAGAAACACAACTCATAATAAATCATATATAGTTATAGGATACTTGCAACTGATCTAAACGTGAGTGTACATTGCCATCACTGAAAAGGCCAATGAGATGAAGTGTGTCAGTTTCAAATAATTCCTTAATGTATTTAAACCCTTCTCCCTAATAGATTTTTCCAGAGGCAAGAACCTGATCCACTAATTTTTCTCACACCCAACGTTTTAAGAAAATTAAAAAGAGAATTCCAGTTGGTATGGATCTTCAATTACTGAACGAACAAAAATGGAATAAATAAATCAAAGATTTCTCATTTGGAGCCTCAACACTACCAATGGTTGGATCTACAAGTAAGGAAGGGATATATACATCCAATGAAATTGGCTCACACCTTGGATAACACTGAAAAATTGAATCAAAGCCTTCTCATTTGGAGGCTCAATAAAGAAAAAAAACACTCCAACAAATGACACAAAACTATTAGAGCCCATACATTATTTTGACCCCTATGGCATCCTTCACCTTGAATTGACCATTGTCTTAAATGGACTGACCATTATATATGCATACAATTTCACGCTTGTTCCTTCACACTAGGAACTTTTAACTTAATAATATATGACCATGCTTTTCTCTCCAACTAGTCAAAATTGATCGGTCAGTTTCAAACACTAATCATAAAGACTACCTTTTAGCAGATAAAACTCCATGGAAACCACCAATACAAAGAAGACTAAATAGTTATTTGTAAGCCAAGAACTTTTCTTGAATGATCACAAAAATAAGTTATGATTCACTAAATAGTAGAGAGAACACAAGAACATGTCTAGAAAACTTTTCCATCTGCAATATGCAAGAGTATGACATTTACAAAATTTGTAATTTCTTACCCTCGAGAAAATATTATCCCAACTCCAAGAGCATTTTGACCTACTTCATGGCTACCGATATCACCTTTAGTAAGGATTCCAGTTGCAGGTCCATATGCTTTGATCAGTGTCCATTTCTCTAGAGCCCCCTGTCACAAGAGAATTTATGAGTATTGTTGCAAATCAAACTAAATGATATGCAAGTCATTAAAGGATACAATATTATTTACAAAATTTTAATCATACATGCTATCCTGCAACTCAAAAAACAACTTGTAATAATTTCTTAGGCATTTACAACAACTCATTTTCGAAGACCTGGATGGGAAATTTTTAAATATCCTTTAAATTTTGAAAAAATGACTGAACAATGGGCATAAAGCAGTTGCAAGAAAATATCATGCTAATTTTGAAGTCTGGCCTGACCACTAAGATAGACATCACAATGACCAAGGTTTTCAAGAAAAACTTAAATTTTGGCCAATCAAGAAGAAAGAATATAACTTTACTATTCTTGAGTCCTTATTCCATGACCAAATCTATCACAAAAATTAAAAACAAATAACGAGTAACAACCACATTTATGTTGCAAGCATGGTCTACCCTCTATTATTCAGATATATCACTTTTTATAGCAAATTCAGAATGATCCCATCCACCCTCTGGAAATTCATAGACAGGTTACCAACCTTATGTGAAAGACTATACAATTGAAGGGTAAATAAATACCCAACCTTATGTGAAAGACAAGCTTAATACACGGGAAAATGTCATATGCAAAGATTAATCGTCTAATATAAAGAACCCATATGTCATATACAAAGATTTGTAATCTAATATAAATAACCACTTGCCTTACTACTTGTCTGATCCGTGGGCCCACAATCTTACCACTTGCTTATCTTGAAAACATCAAGCATACACGATGGACAACACAAATTAGATGAAATCTTTTATTAAGGAAATTCGTAGTGCATTTTATGGTTTATTCTGAGGCAATTATTAGTGCATGTTATGGTTTCTTCTGTAGGTTTTCTTTTGCCGATTTTCTTAGAATAGGTTTTTTGAGAGCATATCTCAGATTAGACACAATAGATAACTTTGGTTTTCTTCTGCAGGTTTTCTGATATCATATCTTAGATTAGATCAGACACAATAGACAACTCCAGCCAGAGTCCAAAGGAGTAAGATTCGATAGATTTGTCACAGAATGAGGGAAAAATGAAAATTCAGCGTCACAGAATAAGGGAATTAGTTCGTTGGAATCAAGGAGACCAGTTGGAAATTATTTGGAGGATTATGCCATGCCTCCACACTGTGCTCATTCTCTTTCTTCAACCATCACAAGGGGTTGACGACTATAGACGTCATCCAACAAGGTAACCAGAGAAGTTTAGCACTCTCTTGTTGAATTTGTCTTCTTTATGCCAAGCAAGGTCGTCATTGAATTACTTGAATGCTTTGTTTAATAAAGTCAATGTTTAAGGTATTGATGGTTGATTCCACATTAACATATAAAAATATCAAAATGTTGGCGAATTGAATACAGTGAAATCCGTCCACGTACTTCTGATAGAAGGCCACCAGGTCCTTCTCCATGCTATTTCGAATGGCGTATCTCCATGAAGTGTTTCCTCCTCCTTTCACTTTGATTCTCATATCCACTCTAATGAAGTAGTGGTGTCCCAAGGGAAGAATGGGTTCGAATGCCTTGTAATAGAGAATCTCAAGTTCAATTAGCTCAATGGAGGAGTATGTTACAACAATGGCCATCTTCTTCCAGCCGAAGTACTAAATGAAATCAACTGCACCATTGTTCAATGCTTGATAACAATAGTTGACAACAACAATTAACCTGCAACCTACACGTGATATCTACCTATGACCTATGCATGGATTCTTGGATGCTTATATCCATGATTTGCAATTAACTTCCATATCATTATTTTCTTGATGTTCTTGTTTGTTAAGTCGATAGTCTGTAAGGCAGATTAGCTTAGGCACGAGTCCCCCCCCTGGTTTTATCATTGCTGGAGAAATGAGTCTCTGTTGGTTGAAATGGTCAATTTCTCCATCAATTGGAACAAGCTCACTATTCCTACATTCGTCTTCCAGCTCACTATTCCTACATTCGTCTCCTCAGTAGTGCACCAGGGGAAGCTATGGATCAACCAAGATTACACCCTCACACGGGCAGGTCAACACAAATCCAATGTTGAGAACAAAGCCTTGACAGAACAAATCCAATACATATTGAATAGAGGAGGAAAAGAGAAATGTCGTCGAACCGACATTTGCATATTTCTATAGGTGGCAGCTGTGACATTTGCATTGTTGTATAGGTGGATGCTGTGGAAAGTTTTAAGTTTTTATAGGTGGCAGTGATATAGATCCCTACTTAGTTTTCCTTGGTTACTTGGGGTGCTCATTTGCATGGCATAATATGCTTTGAACTAATGGTAGCATTAGTTTAACAATTCTAAAAATGCAATGAAACAATTGAAAATGTGAAGGATATTAATGATATAACATACAGTTCTTTCCTCCCTGCCTCACGATCCTAACGATCCTAAGGCCAAATAAGATGGTGAAATAGATTTCACTATGAAAATATATAACGAGCCTAAAAGCTTTGATGAATAACCAACTCAAACTAATATTAATTTTACTATTTCGATCACTATAGTCCCTACCTTACCTGCAATAGGGACTAATAAATAAAAAATAAAAATAAAAATAAAAAACCGTTTTCCTAGAAAATCAACTCAATCATCATAGAACTAATCATAAATAGAAAAAATCGTCTTCCTGGAAAATCAACTCAACTATCATAGAACTAATCAATTAATTATGTAGAGTATCATATAACCAATCAATCAACTCAACTCTCATATAACCAATCAATCAACTCAACTCTCATAGAACTAATCAATTAATAATCTAAAGTATCATATAACAAATCAATTAGTTATATAGAGTTCCTTGTCTACGAGTAAGATAATTATATAATTATATAGACTCTTTCTTTTGTCTTCCTTTCTAATGTGATATAAGAATAACATTTTATTAATAGGAGAGAGGGACTCAAGAAAATTTGAGTGACATGCAAATATGTATATGAAAAAAATATTGGATATCTTACTAAGCTGAAAAAATATTGTATAGTTTGATTGCATATTATTTTGTTTTTGACCGAATTTGTTTGCCACTTAATCATAGTTTAATATTGAGAATTCAATTTTTGCTATTTATTATTATTATTTAAATTTATTTATTTGTAACGTGATTGGTTGAGGTCTTATTATGGACCTTTAGTAACTTCCATTTTTGTGAGTTACTATTTTTTTCGTTTTTAGTTTTATATTCCTTTTATTTAACTTTTTTTATGTTGATTTTTCTCCATTTTCTATTATTTTCATCTTCATGAATTAGTTTTTCTCCATATTTTCAATTTAAGATGACTTAGTATTATATTAAAAACATATATATAAAACAAGGGATACATAGTAACTAGTACATGCCACTTAACTTAAATATAGTTTAATTAAACTAAAAATAATAAAAACAAATAATTCATCATAAAAATAAAACAAATAAAATATTGTGTTGTTGAATGTCATGACCAAAAATTAAGAGATATGATTAACTAACACTGCTTATATTAACATATACACACTTTGATATACATGTCATGTCATATATATATGATTTACTAAAATTTGTTCCAATAATAAGTTATAAGAAAAAACTAGAATTCATGAAAACGAAAATAAAAAATAAAATAAAAAAAAGGTTAAATAAACAAGGAATAAATCTAAAACAAAAAAATTAGTAACTAACAGAAATGGAAATTACTAGAAAGCCCATAATAAGACATCAACCAATCACTTTACGAATAAATAAATTTAAATAATAATAATAAAATAACAAAATTGAATTTCCTAATGTTACCACAAATAAAATATTGTATTGTTAAATGTCATCACTAAAAATTAAGATATTATATAATTTACTAAAATTTGTTTAATATAATAATAAGTTATCTTAAATGAAAAATATGGAAAAAAAAACTGAACTCATGAAAAAAATAAAAATAAAAATTTATTTAAAAACAAAAATTTGTAACTAAGTGAACTGGAAGTTACTAAAAGGTCCATAATAAGACCTCAACCAATCATTTTACGAATAAATAAATTTAAATAATAATAATAAATAACAAAAATTAAATTCCTAGTGTTAAACTATGGATAAGGGGCATAAATTTCTGATAAAAAACAAACAAATACGCAAATAAAACCAAAACTGAATGTGTAATACCATACCTCGAGGTATAATAAAACACACATATATAATAAACACACACACACAT
>APFE031333882.1:173137-221401 GCA_000404065.3 Pinus taeda | reverse complement strand
AAATTAAAAGTAATACACCCTATCCTATTCTCCTTATAGAAGCAGGTCTTTCTCCTATTGAGAGCCTAGCTATGCGCAGGTTTCTGTTGTACAAACACAAGCTCAATAACATAGACAATCATAGACTTCCTAAGCTAGCTTTAAATTCCAGCCAAAACCACCTAAGGATTAACCGAGGATGGCATAAGGACACAAGGGCCTGGCTAAACTATTGGGAGATCAATGAGAATGATGCTTTGCAAAACATAAATAACACTAAAGATATTGTTACTTCTAAGTTCAAAGAAAAATTATGGTGTGAGAAAGATTTAGCATCTAAAAGAAAATTAAGTTATTATAAGAAGGTCATCAACCCCACCCTTGAAGATCAAAAGTATCTCTCTATTCTATCTAACTCAAAAAAGAAAATTAATATAGCAAAGATTAGAACGAATTCTCATGAGCTCCATAGTGAAACTGACCGCTGGGTAGTTCCTAAAACGCCATGGATAGAAAGGATCTGCCATATTTGTGAGAATAGGAGCATCGAGGATGAAAACCACTTCCTTTTAGAGTGCCCTGCATACAACCACATTAGATCTCAATTTCACAACCTTTGTTACAATACAGACCTTCCTAGCCTTTTACAATGCCAAAATTATAGTGAGCTCGGGAGGCTTCTCTCCAAGCTTTTTGAGCAAAAGAGAGTAATTTGATAAAATTTTTGAATAGTTTTGACGAATATTGTTACTCAATTGTCTTTATAAAAAATTTCAAAGGATATTGTACGAAGATTTGAAAACGGTGTTATCAAACTCGAGTGACTAATTCAAGTTTCTAGAAGCAAAAAAAATCCATGAACTAGTTGGAGTAGCTCAGGAAAGCCTCTATTTGATAAAAACAAAAATTCAAAGTGGACCTCTCCAAAGCCAACGAGAGGGTAAGCTAATTGTACCTAAGATTGATCCTCATTCACTTGGGTATTTTTCATACTTCTGTAATATGGGTGATGAGTTGCAATACCTTCGTACCCTTTGTTGTCTTAATCTATGCATCAACATCTCCTTTGTTTAGAGCAAGTAAGGGTCTTAGATATGAATGCCTCCTTCCCCTTTCCTATTTGTACTAATATCTAAAAGGGTGAATAGACTATTAAAAGAATCATAACAAAATGTAAATTTTAAATGGATTTGTATTGGCCGAGCTTGCAACATCACAAATATTTTGTTTATGGATAATGCATTCTTGTCTTTGCAACAAACACTCTCTAAAATTTTTCCTACATCCAAATTTTGGAGCCTCTGTATGGTCATGTCATCTTTCATTTCAAGCCTTTAAGGCCATGCTCAATCATGTTGTTCAAGTGTTCAAGTCTTCCTTTAAGAATTTTAAGTGTTGAAGCAACCTACTTTTACATGTTTATCTTATGATGCTTGCATAGCAAACTTCTTTTCAAGCAAGAATAGTAGTCAATTGTACCATTGGAACTCAAGCATTGCATAGTTCATGATGACAATCATTGCAAAGTTCCTAATGACAACAACCACGCAGTGCCTAATGATAGTGACTGTGCATCCTCTAGAGATAGAGATTGCACAATCCTTGATGGCAGTGCTTGCACAATCCTTGTGGATGATGCTTACATAGCTCCTAGGGACAAACAATACGCAATCCTTATGGACAATGTCATTGTAAGGGAATCCTCAACAAATTGTGATTACACACTCTTGGTTGACAATGGGAGTGTACTTATTCAAGTCAGTACATTCACACCACTTAGTGGCATTCAATTCACTTTTGTCTCCTAGTTTCCTGACATGCACTAAGTGCACTCACTAATCTTAATCCTAATTACATGTATGCTCTTCCTATATAAAGAGTCCAGTCTAGAGCTTATCCTTATATTCATATTTCACTTTTGAGCTTTGTGCACTATTGCAATATAAGGAGCATTCTCTTACTCGTGGTTGCAAATGTCCTATCTTCTCGATGAGTTTCTCAACTACCGCTTTTACTTTCGCAAGTGTCACTTTTGCTTTCTTTTTCTGTTACATGCATCATTTTTGCATACCCTATCCTTTGCAAATGTATCTTTTGTCTTCTTTCATTCTTGTATGTGTCACCTTCACTTGTTTTCACACATCTTAAGAGCACCACGATGCACCTTCTAGAGGAAACTACAACACACTCCCTTATGCTGGTTGATGATATCTATCATAACATCATGTACTGGAAACTTTCCCATGGCGTAGAACACCATTTTATTGCAATCAACACTAGTGTCATCACTTGTATTTTAAGTGTCATAATCATACGTTTTAACTGTCGCATTCATAAACAAGTATCGCTTTATTGTCATTTCAAGGTATGCATGTTGATTTTGAGCACTGTGTATTTGTTTACTTTGAATACATGTGTGTGATCCTTGTTTAGGACTTGTTTAGATGTCTCTCTCTCTTGTTCCACTAATCCCACAGTTAGAAATTTTGGAGTACTTCTTTTTGCTCTTATCATGTGCAAGTTGTAAATACACTAAACTCCCACTAGGTGATAATCATTGTGCATTCACAAGCCTCAATGATGAAAAATCTTACCTCCTAGACTTGTGCACTGAGCCTTTCATGAGGATAATTCCCATTATTGCTGGTTGAGCACCTTTAGAGCATAGTCATTAAACCCTTACTATTTGTACTTCCCTAATGCACAGAGCCTTGATAAGTTCTATCCTATATTTCACATTGATTACTTTTGGTTAACAATAAGGACTTATTTATCTCTTGTAATGACAAAAATTGCAATACAAAGGCCCTCTTCTCTTCATTTCGTAGTGAGCACCCCCAAGGTATCTATGTGACCTAACCTTCTTCTACTTACACCAGTCCTCTACGAAATCCCTTCACCAAATGTGCCTCCTATTGCATAATATGTATTTCTATTGGATAGTAGGTCCATATCTAGGTCACTACAATTCTCAACTACGTAATCCTAGAGTGTTCTTTTCAATCATTGCACATTCCACAGTTACAACGCCTAGTCTTGCCACTCTTGTTGACTGAATCTATCTATTGTACAATGCCTTGTCTTGCCTTACCTCAACTACACATTGTGTAGTTCTAGTGGACAATATTGTGCAATGACTTGTCTTTCCTTACCTCAACTACACATTGTGTAGTTCTAATGGACAATAGGGATTATCCTTAGTCCTTATTGAGATCAACTACACAATCCCTACTTCTTCTTTCTTGAGCATTGTGCACTGCACATCCTCAATGAGCAAGCCTATCACCCTTGTCTCTTAGAATTTCCCATTGCGCAGAACCTTGATGAGACTTCCCTTATTGCACATTACACAATTACAGTGGACGACATGGTCATCCCTTGGTCCGTACAATGCTCAACTATGTAATTCCTAGGCCCCTCCTCTTAGCACTTATGCAATGTCCCAACACAGTCAACATGTTGCATGAGAAAACATAAATAGAATAGGTGATTATGGGACTGATGTTGTCTTGTCATTAGTGAATTTCATTTGTAGGTGATATTATTTTACCATGATAATATGATGTCAAGGAGGTCATCAAGCAGAGGTTACGAGAAGGACACTTGTGGAGATGACATACATAGGTGCTATCATGTAGGATTAAAGGAATCTTGGACCAAAACAAAGAGATGGCAACCCATGTTGAATTAGAAGGTTCCAACACTCATCCATACCCTTTGGAGGGTGAATATGAAGTACAATCTAGATATATTGTGATGAATTTGAAGACATAGTAGAAAAGAGAAGAGGTTGGAATTTATACAATCAAGTCTTATGCCACTATTGCCAAATCATGGTTTTTCAAAGTGTCACCATAAACTCATATTTTATTAATGTATTTTACCACAATTTGTGGACTGTAATTTTGTATTTCCAAAAATGAGGAAATGTAAAATGTGTGTAAACCCAAGGGTCATGCATGGAACATGAAGAGTCACTAAAAATTTCTAGAGTCATATAGAAGCTCAAAGGTCACTTAGAAGTTTGAAAAGTCACATGGAGGCTCAAGAGTCATGAGGGAGGTCAAGAGTCACTAGGAGAGGTGAAGCGTCACCTCATTTGTTATTAAAAAAACACTCATGCCTCAAGCAATTGGACTTCCCACCTTAGATTCTCTAGCTTGGCATAGGACAGAATATCATTCTTTGGAGGAGAAATTGGTGACTTAATGTTCCACCATTGGGGCTAGTGTTGCATTGTTCTAATTGTGCATCTTGTAACTTTCACTTAATATCAGAAGATCTTGGAGTTGGCTTTCATGCCTGTATCATGGATGTTGTAAGACTATTCTTTTAATTCTTGCAGTATATGTCATGTTCACATATACTAAAGAAAATGAACTATTTTGTTAGCATTGGTATATATCCTGTTGAATGTTTGTTGTTATTTTCTTTCATGATTATTTTTATCTTGTGAAATATTTTTCATGTTAACCAACAAGTCTTTCCTTGCTCTTGTAGGATAGTACTATTATCCTTCTTCTCAAAGTTCCCTCTTTCTTTCCTTTTCGCTAAAGTACCTTATATACATTGCAATTGTATGCTTCATAATGTCAACTTGCTTGTTTCAAATATTGTTTGCATACTCCCTTATGTTGTTTATTGTAACCATGGTAAACCACTAAGTTATGGTGGTCTAGCCTATTATCCAGATGGATCTCCTACTCCAAACGTTGTGAGGTCTAGTTGGGACTTCATACCAGGAAGACCCACTATGTTGGCAAACTTCTAGCATTGTGAATATGTACTAAATTTACGTGAACACACTACAAGGATCGTTGAAAAGGTTTAAAGTATTTTGACTTATTCCATAAAGCTATATGTATGCAAATAAATATGGGTAAATTCATTGTATGCATATGGGACATACTAAAGCATGAATAGAATATTTTATCTCGATTGTTTCTATACTAGGTGATAGAATAAGATGAATGATTAAATTTCTTGGGAATCCAACTTAAACCATATCAATACAAAAATGGTGATTCACAATAGTTAATTGCTAAAAGTAGAAAGGTAAGAAAACCATTGGTGAAATTAGTGGATGTTAAGAGGGGAATATTGGTAATTTTAAAAGCTATCCACAAAGCCATACAAGTATATTGAAATTCATTGGCTTGGGTCTTGAAAGGTGTATTAGAATCAGTTTGGAAATTTCGCTACAAATTTATCTAGTTAAAATAAAATCTAAGAAAGGAATTGCAATGTCGTCTTGCAAAAAACTGGTAATCTGAAAAGAAAATGGAGGATGGGGCCTAAAAACCTCTTTCTTGTCTCGAAGGCCCTAACAAAAAAAATATGTGAGAATGGTTCCAAGAAAATAATTATGTGTCTAAGTAAGCAAAGCTAAATACTTATACCCATCCATGGTGGAGAATTGGATTAGAAACCTCATGAAACATTTGAATACTGCCTCAATTATATCAAAAGATGTGAAATTAGATTTTCAATTAACTGTTAATTAATTTTTATGGCATGTGGGTCAAGGGGATAAAGAATAGATATGACTTCATCCTTGGATAGGTACTAAAAGCTAGCATAAACTACCTCCTCGAGTGACACATCAACATTGAAATAAAGGATTTTTTTCATTAATAAAAATTGTGAATATGATATTTTTACAAATTGGCAACAAAAAATGTCTTACCTTAGAGAAAATTTGATTGAGAGATGAACTTATGAATTCTTTGAATTCATATACATATGCCTTGAAATATAGGAGGGTGAAGACTAGTTTCTGTGGTCTCTTAACTCATTCAAAAATTATTCTCACCAATTGGGATATGGAGATCATGTTGAGGAAGGTTTGGTGGTGGAGAATCATATTCAAGTGAAGGTGTTCTTAAAAGTATAATATTTTTCATGTGGATGGCATTAAAAAACAAGGATCCTACCAATAGGTCTTATAGAGGGAAAACGGGTTGAGATGGTGTAGTTTATGCTAGCAAGGAGAGGAAACTATTGGTCACTTACTTTTGACTTGCCCCTTTTCCAAAAAAAGTTTGGAAAGAAGTTGGACACATGAAAGAAACTTTCAAGTCTTGGAATTAAAACAAGGACACAAGGAAGATGAGAGATTTTCCACTCAATATAGCATGGGGAATTTGGCTCACTAAAACCTTGAAGCTTTTTGAAGAATAGGAGACTGTTGAGAAATGGAAACAAGAAATTCCTGTTTAATTTGTCCTTGAATTAAACTGTGAATTAAAATTGAATTCTATTCCCATAGCAACTTGTAAATAGTTAATAAAATTTAATTAACTTAATTAGCTTAGGAATTTTGAGTTGGAAGTCTTTTGGAATTCATGTATATGTTCCCCCTAAATTTTAAGGGTCCAGTATGAGTTTAGATTGAGTTGTAATTAGATAACTTAGTTTACTAAGTTATGGTCAGTTAAACTAGTTCTAACTGTTTGTTGAACTAGTAGAGGATTAACAGTCAGTTAGTGCACAGCTGCATCCACAAGTGCTACTCCAGATAACTAAATATTCACTCATCAGAAACTCATGCATGCCAGTTCTAAGAAAGACACAATTGAGACTAGAGTGCATGGACAATGTACTATTAGTTGTATGATTTACTCAGTTGTAATATCATACATGCAATTAGGAAGAGGAACTAATTAGGATTGCGCAATTTTGGAAGCATGAATTCCCTTCAACTATGGGCTATTCATCCTAGGAATTGTGCAAGGAAATAAGGGCTTGGAAGGAAGTGGATATTGGATAAGTGTTGGCTAAGAGTAGGCTTGTGAGGTAGAAAGTTGAGCATACTTGTGCGGAATTGTTCTCGTGAGAACAAGATTTGTATCTTCACTCATATTTCTAATTAATACAATACAGATAGGAGGGTTTTCAAGCAGTGGCTTTCCCTAGGAAAACTTATTGTGTTATGTGCCATTTATTTTTCTTCTTCTTGTTCGTATTGTTTTCACCAATCTATTGGATTCCATTGGTTGAAAGTAGAAGTAGATTATTGTCTCTTGTTTTAGTAGATTACGTGAGCTTGTGAATCTATAGGAAACTCTACATGGTATCAGAGCTAAAGACAATATACTAGAGGAAATTTCGAAGTTTTGAGTTTTGGGTTACAGGTGAAATTCAAATTTGCAATACATACTTTAGGATCAACATATGGCATTCTACAGTTTGTGGTTCGAGTATGCCTTGGAAGGTAGCTCAAATTATATAGCCTGGAGGGATAGAATGGAGGTTGTGTTGAAGGATAGTGGCTTGAAGGAATTCGTTGATCGATACATTCCTAAGCCAACAACATCGGATGCACAAAATCTGGCTTAATGGAAGAAGTGTGTGGCGAAGGTGAGGAGGATAATCCTTGAGGGAGTTTGGGACCACATTGTCTCAAGTATCCATGGCAAGGAAACTCTGTATGCTATGTGGAAAGAATTGAAGGACTTGTATCAAAACAATAGTGACAAAAGGAAATTAGCACTAAAGGACGAAATTTGAAAAATAAAAATGGAGAAAGGCAAGACTATTCCAAAATACTTGACCAAGTTCACTCAATGTTGTGATGAACTTGGAAGTGTTGGAATCATGGTTGTCGTGGATGATATGGTGAGTCTTTCTCTTCTATGAATCCCAAAGAGTTGGCATACTTATCGAGATTCTATCAATGGTTGAGATAAGATTCCAGATTAGGAATGACTATGGTCAGATTTGATGTAGTAGGAGATCAGGAAGAACACCAAGGATGGATCTTCATCAAAGACTGATGATGAAGAGAACTGTGACTTAGCAATTAAGGAAAATAAGGGGAAAGGGAAAGCTTCCCATTCCAAATTGGATTCTTTCCATGGAGGTAACAAGAAAGGCATGACAAAAGTTAAGTGCTTTCATTGTCACGAGCTGGGCCATTTTTCTACAAATTGTCAACTCAAGAAGTCTAAGAAGAAGTCCTCAGGAGGAGCGATGGGTGAGGATTTGGCTTCTCAATTTGAATTCAAATTTTCTCATTGAATGCATGGTGTTATAAATCATGGGAAGAGTATAGTACTTAGACAGTGCAACTTCATTCCACATGACTAGCGACAAGGAGTTACTCAATCACCTGGAGGAGAAAGATCTCCAGATGCATATCGAAATGGGTGACAACAGGAGGTATAGTGCTATTGGATTGGGCACAGTCACTTTTCAGAGGTATAATCAAGCTCCACTCACCCTGAAGAATGTTATATATGTGCCTAGGCTAAAGAAGAACTTGGTATATATTTCCATGCTTAAGGATAGAGGCTATGATGTGATTTTCTTGAAAGGAAAGGCTTCCTCTGACAGATAAACACAGTTCAAGTAAATAAGATAGGGATTCGAGTGAAGAATATCTATAAGATAGAGGTAGATGATTGTGTTTCTTTAAGCACAAAAGCAGAGATGGTGCAGAGTCAAGACATTGGTGAGTTGTGGCACATGCGATTAGGTCACTTGCATCATGGGGCTTTGATGATCATGTAGTATATTTCCACTGGTTTGCCAAAAGTTACACTAGAGAAAGCTGATACATGCAAGGGGTGTACTATGGATAAATACACCAAGTCTTCCTTTAATGACAAAGACACTCGAGCAGATGTTATTATAGAGCGAGTCCATTCATATGTTTGTGGACCATTCTCAACAGCATCCACAGCCAAACACAAGTATTATGTTATATGACTTTTCTCAAAAATGTTGGATATTTTTCAAGTAGAAAAATGATAAAACCTTCACAAAGTTTTGTGAGTTTAAAACATTGGTGGAGAAAGATTCAGGTAAGAAGGTTAAAGCTTTATAGAGTGATAACGGTGGTGTGTATGTCTCAAATTCGTTTAAGAACATCTGTGCATTGGAAGGGATTAAATGGGAGTTGACAGAACCCCATAACCCTTAGCAGAATGGGGTGGATCTGAATCAGAAAGTTAGTATTTGCTGCGCTAAATTGCAAGTTTTACATGAGTTTTTATGTCTTTATATGTAACTCATGAGCTTAAAACATGAATTAAAAAAAGAACATTAAACAATAGTATAACAGTAATACACTCAACAATTGATAAAGGAGTTCACCCCTCCTGGGCTATGTCTCCTTGGCCCATCTTCCAATGCTTTGAACAATCTCATTATGCTCAAAATACTTTAGTGATAAATAGTACATAAAGTGTGCTGACCAAAAGAGTGGAAAGTTTCCCCTTCAACAAAATATTCCTCTGTAAAGAACTCTCACTCTAAGAACATGACAACCTAGAGTTAGTCATGAAACAATTAGTGAGAGAAGAAATCTCAAGTCAAGACCCCATACTCCATTTGACAATGAACATAAGAAGTACAACAATTCACTTGAAGTGCTAAAAGAGAGCTTTCCTCAAAGACACAATGAGAAAAGAGAAACATGAGCTACACCATAGATGTCTTAGTTGCTGTAGAAAACATATGAAGGCTAGAAAATCCCTACAAGGTCCTCTCCATTCTCAAAATCCTTAAAAAACTGATTCAACGCCCTAGTTGATCCTAACACCCATAGACATAAACCTACAAAAAGCCTACCCTTTCTGTTGGCTTCAGAAGACCCAAAAATGCCTGTCTAGCCTCTTCCTTCTCCTGAATTGGTAAAAGACCGAAGAAGTTATGGATTTCCTTAGCTCTTGCATTATTCACTCTACAATTTCATCAAAATATGGTACCATCCTACAAATTTTTCCCAATTTTCACTAACTAGGCACCAATTCTGCCAAATTTCAGGCGAATTTGTTAGAGCGATTAAATGCCCAATGAAGCCTTACTTCCGAAAATTCAGGCTACATGGGGGGCCACATGCCCGAGGCTAAGGCCAACAACCCACCCCCACCGGTTGGGCCCCCACTCTACCCCACCCGCAATTCTATTGGGTTGCATGCAACTAGTGGCTAACCCCCCATGGGCTAGCCCCTTTTCCTAATGACGCAAAACTTAAGGTTTAAATATATGTCGCATGACATAATATAATAAGACTCATAGTAGCACGATGGCATATGGCAAGGTTTGTTGGAAAGAGGTCTGGTGTTTGACCCCCGCCTGGTTCATTTGGCCCTTAACAAGTTTTTGGTAGCTCCATGCTGCAATGTGGTGGCCTCCGGTTGGGCCATGTGGCGGCCTATGGTTGGCCACCAACCCACCAATGAAAATTTCCCAAATCAACACCAATGAAATTGTGCCACTTGGCACCACCTAATTCAACGGAGGAAAACAATCAATGCACAGTCACCCTGCCATGTAAGCATGCCCAGTTAGTGCCACATAAATAGTAGGGACTATTGACTGGACTTTCATATTTTTTTTTCAAAAATTCACCTGTTTAGGAAAACAAACATGACATGTTTATGTGAGCATATAGAGTGTGTTCTGCATGAAACAAGTTGCACTAGATTTAGGATGACGAGCACTACATGGTCATTCAAGTTCCACACTCATCTGAAAACTTTGAATTTTGAGAAAAAATTTGAGCACCTGATCACTCCTCCCCACTGAAAGATTTTGGACCCAAAAATATCATCTTCATTTGTTCAGTATATGAGGCTACAATTCCCTCACCTTTGCAATCTCGATCCATTTGGCCTTACTTAGATCATTCCCTCATTTTGAAGACTTTGTTCTTCTGTCAACAATGGTATCTTGTTGTAGTTCATCAAGGTATTTAGGAGATAAATATTCAATGCAAGGAATTTGAACATTCTCTCATTGATCTTCAATCAAAGGAGGCTCATAAAACCTTAAATTTTCCACATTAACAACAACATAAATTTCCATATATGAAATAAAATCCAACCTGAAGGCATTGCCACCAATCTTTTCCAGAATTTTGAATTGACCATATCAAATTGGTTTCAACTTTTTACCTTCTCATTTGAGCCTCTCTTTGCTAATGTGAAGCCACACTTTGTCACCAATTGGAACTTGTGATCTACATGATGCTTGTTGTGCCCTTCTTTGTACTTCTCTTAGCTCTTTTCAAGCTAATCTTGAACTGTTTGAGGTACTAATTGGATTTTCTCGATGAACTTATTGGCTTTTTCTATGTCACTATGGCCATCAATAGAAACATCCTTCCCAAGAATGAAATATAATGGTGATATTCTTCAAAATCCTTACAAAGGATACAAATTCAAAAATACTTTAGCAAATAACCCAAACAAGCTTCACATGGAAATACTTGTATAAATGAGTGTTTGAAAAATTTGTAACATACTGAATGTGCTGAAACTACTCATCCCAAAGTTTATGATTCTTACTAAAATGTCGACAAATGGAAATGCATCTTACAATATGCAATAAAGTTGACTCCCAAATTGGTCAAACAAAGTGATTCATCATCAAGCCAAAATAGCATAACAATGCCAAAGAAATTACTATTGCATGTAAGTGTTTTATTCACAAACATCATTTTTACAAAATGCCCAACTGTGGGGACATGCAACAAGTGAAATACAAAACAAATTTAGTCTTTAATTAGACAAATAGTCCAACCATTTATTATCCAACCATGCAAGGGAATTTATTTCTGCACTTCACTTCCTTCTGGAACTGCTTCTAGAATGGCTATCGCATGCCTTGCACATTCCTCTACCTTCTCCTTCTCAGGTGATTCCATTACCTATTTTTCCTTCTTTGGATGAAGATACAGATGTAACTTCCAACACTTTTCAATCCAATGCCGACTTATGTTGCAATGAGTGAAAAAGTTTTTGTGAGATTTTCTTGGCACAAATGTCTTTAAACTTGAATGAGAATTTACCATCTTGGTCTCAATTCCAATTGACATATTCATCTTCTTGACTAATTCTTTCCTTTTGTGGCACTTAGCTACACAATGGTTATGTGCATGACAAGAAGTGCATGGAAAAACATTCCACAACATGTTATTCAAATCATCGTGTGGTTTGTAATCATCAAAAGCCTTTGAATAATCGAGATGCTTATACCTCTTATGGTTTTCCTTTGGCTTATGATCCTAGTGAGGAGAACTTGAATAGAAAGAAAAACTTGTCACTTAGTCATCTCTCTTTGGAGAATTATTGCATTTCATGTCCTCCTTTTTCTTTAGAAACCAGGCTGGTACCAATTCCGAATGAAAATCCCAACAATTTTCCTCCTCATGTCCTCTCTTATGAAAAAAACCAAGACACACAAGATCTATCACTGAAAGACCATTCTTCCTTTCCAACATAGCCCAAACCTTCATATTGAGGTCTCTCCTTTGCCTCAAATAGATGGATAATGCCTTGATTGTTAACTCCAAGGCCTCCTCCCTTGTAGCCCATCTTGGACAAAAGTGTTGTTACTGTGTCGTTGTTATTCCTCTCAGAGGCTGAAAAAGAGTTTAAATCAACATTTTCAAGTAAATAAATTGCATATAAATTCTTACCATTTTCCTCATCTTTCGACTAAGGGACAAAGATTCTCTTAAACTCTTTCCTAATTCTTAAGGTGTCTTCTTAGTCTCTTGGTCTTTCTCCTTTCATCTCCTCGAACTTTGGCGTTGATAGAACCTCAACCTCAACATCATGTGGACAAAAGGTGTAGACTTCACCATCTTCCTTCTCTAAGGGTATTTCTGCACTAGCCTCTTGTGGGTACTCACCCGACAATTCCTCTTTCTTCTCTTCCCTAGACGGAGAGATGGAGGATGCATAAAGAAAACCCTATTGTGTCCCTAGTACATAGGAGGTGTCCTCCCTTTGACAAGAGCCATAGGTTGCATTATTTCCATGCCCACAATATTACTTAGTATTGGAGGGACTCTTTGGTGTATTTGGTAGAACAACATTCATCAATATATTCCTTTGCAACATTCTGCAACATGAGGCACATCTTTTTCTTCTCTTCCTCAACAACTTCAAGTAGTCTTTTTAGCTCCATGTTCTCTTGTTGGAGAAATACAATAATGTCCTACAAATCTTGGATACTATCATTCTTTAAACTCAAGCCTATGCTTACTAAAGCTTCAACCACAATTTGAGGTAGAACTGGTGGTGGAGATTGTGGCAAACTTGCTCTCCTGTACAAACCTTCTCCTCTCTTGAGCTTCCAACTTGTAAGATTCACATTCACTTGCAAGCAGTTAAATCCTCCTTGCATAAAGAAAACCAAGTGCTCTGATACCAACTTGATCTGAATGGGAAAGTTAGTATTTCCTATGCTAAATTCCAATTTAGAATAGTAAACAAAGTGCTTGAGGATTATGAGGTAAATCACAAGTTTTACAGGAGTTTTTATGTCTTTATATGTAATTAATGAACTTAAAATATGAATTAAAAGACACATTGAACAACACCATAATAGTAATACACTCAACAATTGATAAAGGAGTTCATCCCTCTTGGGCTACGTCTCCTTGGTCCAGATTCCAATGGCTTGACCCCATTTCATTATGCTCATAATACTTCAATGATAAAGAGTACATAAAGTGTGCTAACCAAAAGAGTGGCTAGTTTCCCCTTTAAGAAAACATTCCTCTGCAAATAACTCTCACTCTAAAAACATGACAACCTATAGTTAGTCATGAAATAATCAGCAAGAAAAGGATTCCCAAATCAAGACCCCATACTCCATCTGACAATGAGCATAACAAGTACAACAATTCACTTGAAGTACTAAAATAGAGATTTCCTCAAATACACAATGAGAAAAAAGAAACATGAACTACACGATAGATATCTCAGCTACTACAGAAAACATAGGAGGGCTAGAAAACCCCTACAAGGTCCTCTTCATTCTCAAAAGCCTTTAAAAACTGATTCAACCCCTACCTTATCCTAGCACCTATAGACTTAAACCTGTAAAAAGTCTCATCAAAAGTGATCCAATGGTTCTATAACCTATTCCATTGACTTCAGAAGATTGAAAAATGCCTATATATCCTCTTCTTGCTCCTGAATTGGTCAAAATATGAAGAAGTTATGGCTTTCCCTAGCTCTTGCATTATTCGCTCTACAATTTCCCCGAAATCTGACACCATCCTACAAATGTTACCCAATTTCCACTAACTGGGCACCGATTCCACCAAATTTTGGCTGAATTTGTCGGAGCGATTCACGCCACATGGGGGGCCACGTGCCGAGGGTTAAGGCCAACGACTTGCTCTCGCGGGTCGATCCCTCACTCTGATATGCCCGCAATTATGTTGGGTTGCATGAGCCAAGCGCTGGCCCCCTGTGGGCTGACCCCTTCTCCGAGTGGCGGAAAATTAAGGTTTAAATATATGTCGCATGGCATAATATAATAAGACTCATAGTGGTGCGACGATAGATGGCAAGGTTTGTTGGACGAAGGTATCATGTTCGACCCCCGCTTGGTCGATTCGTCCCTTAACAAGGTTTTGGTGGCCCCCATGCTGCCATGTGGCAGCCTCTGGTTGGGCCACGTGGTGGCCTGTGGTTGTTCAACAACCCACCAATGAAATCGTGCCACTTGGCACCACCTAATTCATCGAGGAAAATAGTCAATGCGCATTCACCTTGCCACGTAGGCATACCCTGTCAGTGCCATGTTGGCGGTAGAGGCTACTGATTGGACTGTCATATTTTTTTTCAAAAATTCGCCTGTTTAGGAAGACAAACCGAACATGTTTATAGGAGCATACAGAGTCTGTTTCGTGTGAAATGAGTTGCACAATATTTAGGATGACAAGCATTATGTGGTCATTCAAGGTCCACACCGATCCGACAACTTTGAATTTTGAGCAAATTTTCGAGCACCTGATCACTCCTCCCCACTAAAAGCTTTTGGACCGCAAAAGATCATCTTCAGTTGTTTAGTAGATTAGGATACAGTTCCCTCACCTTTCCAATCTCGATCCATTTGGCCTTACTTGAATTTGTTCCTTTGAGCCCCACTCGAAGGTAATCCAAATTCCCTCGTTTTGAAGACCTTGTTCTTTCATCAAGAATGGTGTCTTGTTTTAGTTCATCGAGGTATTTAGGAGAAAAATATTCAATGAACAAAATTTTAACATTCTTTCCTTGATCCTCAATCAAAGGAGGTTCATAAAACCTTAAATTTTCCACATTAACAACAACATAAATTTGCATATATGAAGGCAAATCCAATTTGAAGGCATTGTCACCAATCATTTCCAGAATTCTAAATGGGCCATATTGAATTGGTTTCATCTTTTTACCTTCTCCTTGGAGCCTCTCTTTGCTAACATGAAGCCAAACTTCGTCACCAACTTGGAACTTGAGATCTACACGATGCTTGTCATGCCTTTCTTTGTACTTTCCTTGGCTCTTTTCAAGCTGATCTTGAGCCGTTTGAAGTACCAGTTAGATTTTCTCAATGAAATTCTTGGCTTTGTCTATGTTGCTATGACCATAAATAGAAACATCCTTCCCAAGAATGAAATCTAATGGTGATCTTCTGAAAAATATTTACCAAGGATAAAAATCCAAAAATACTTTGGCAAATAACCCAAACAAGCTTCACATGGAAATACTTGTCTAAATGAGTTCTTGAAACATTTGTACCATACTAAAGGTGCTGCAACTACTCATCCCATAATTTAGGATGCTTACTAAAATTCCCACAAGTGGAAATGCATCTTACAATATGGAATAAATTTGAATCCCAAATTGATCAAGCAAATTGACTCATCATCAAGCCAAAATAACATAACAATGCCAAAGAGATTATTGTTGCATATAAGTGATTTATTCACAAACATCATTTTTACAAAATGGCCAATTGTGGGGACATACAACAAGTTAAATACAAAATAAATGCAGTCTTTAATTAGACAAATAGTCCAACCATTTCTTACCCAACCATGTTAGGTAATTTTCTTTTCGCACTTCACTTCCTTCTGGAACTGCTTCTGGAATGGTTATTGTGTGCCTTGCACATTCCTCTAACTTCTCCTTCTCAGGTGATTCCATTACCTATTTTTCCTTCTTTGGATGAAGATGTGGATGCAACTTCCAACACTTTTCATTGTAATGCCCACTTATGTTGCAATGAGTGCAAAAGTATTTGTGAGATTTTCTTGGCACAAATATATTTAAACTTGGATGAGAATTTCCATTCTTGGTCTCAATTCCAATTGACATATTCATCTTCTTGACTAATTATTTTATTTTGTGGCACTTAGCTACACAATGGTTAGGTTCATGACAAAAATTGCACGGAAAAACATTCCACAACATGTTATTCAAATTATCATGTTTTTTGTAATCATCATAATCCTTTGAATAATCATGATGCTTATACCTCTTATGGTTGTCCTTTGGCTTATGAGCCTGGCAAGGAGAACTTGAATGGTGAGCAAAACTTGTCTTAGTCTCTTCTTCAACTTGCTCATCTCTCCTTGGAGAATTCTTTCATTTCATGTACTCTTTTTTCTTTAGAAACCAAGATGGTACCAATTTCGGATGAAAATCCCAACAATTTGCCTCCTCATTTCCCCTCTTATGACAAAAAAAAACAACATACCCAAGAGCTATCGCTGTAAGACCATTCTTCCTTTTCATCATAACTCAAACTTTCATATCAAGGTCTCTACTTTGCCTCAATCAGATGGATAATGCCCTGATTGTTCACTTCAAGGCCTCCTCCCTTGAAACCCATGTTGGACAAAACTATTGTTCCTATGCCTTTGTTATGCTTCTCAAAGGCTACAAAAGACTTTAAATCAACATTTTCATGTAAAGAAACTGCATGTAAATTATTACCATTTTCCTAATATTTCGATTGAGGGACAAATATGCTCTTAAACTCTTTCATAATTCTTGAGGTGTCTTCTTGGACTCTTGGTCTTTCTTCTTTCACCTCCTTGAACTTTGACGCTGATAAAACGTCAACCTCAAAATCATGTGAAAAAAAGTGTAGACTTCGCCATCCTCATTCTTTGAGGGGATTTCTGCACTAGCCTCTTGTGGGTACTCATCCAATAATTCCTCCTTCTCTTCCCTAGATGGAGTGTTGGAGGATGCTTCAAGGAAAACTCCTTGTGTCCCTGGTACATAGGAGCTGTCCTCCATTTGACAAGAACCATAGGTTTCATTCTTGCCATGTGCAAAATATTGCTTAGTATTGGAGGGGCTCTTTGCTACTTTCGTAGAACAACATTCATCAATCTATTCCTTCACAACATTCTACAACATGAGGTGCATATTTTGCTTCTCTTCCTCAACAAATTCAAATAGTCTTTTCAGCTCCATGTTCTCTTGTTGAAGAAATTTAATAATTTCCTCTGAATCTGGGAGACTATCATGCTTTGAACTCGTGTCGACGCTTACTGGAGATTCAAATGCAATTTGAGGTAGAACTGGTGGTGGATATTGTGGAAAACTTGTTGTCCTGCACAAACCTTCTCCTCTCATGAGCTTCCAACTTGTAAGCTTCACATTCACTTGAAAACAATTAAATACTCCTTGCACAAAGAAAACCAACTTCTCTGATACCAACTTGATCTGAATGGGAAAGTTAGTATTTGATGTGCCAAATTCCAATTCAAAATAGTAAACAAAGTGCTTGAGGATTATGAGGTAAATTGCAAGTTTTACATGAGTTTTTATGTCTTTATATGTAATTCATGAGCTTAAAACATGAATAAAAAAACCACTGAACAACAACGTAACAATAATGCACTCAACAATTGATAAAGGAGTTCACCATTCCTGGGCTATGTCTCCTTGGTCCAGATTCCAATGTCTTGACCCCATTTCATTATGTGCAGAATACTTCAGCAATAAAGAGTATATAAAGCGCGATTACAAAAATAGTGGCTAGTTTCCCCTTCAAGGAAACATTCCTTTGCAAAGAACTCTCACTCTAAAAACATGACAACCTGCAGTTAGTCATGAAACAATTAGCAAGAAAACGATTCTCAAATCAAGACCCCATATTCCATCTGACAATGAGAATAACAAGTACAAAAACTCTACTCCATCATTTCATGACCATTTATCCTTCATCTCATATCTATCTAACCCTAAAACCCTACATCATGTAACCATATTCATGATCATATGGGTTAGAATCCTTCATTTCTAAAGTTATTATTTTATGTATTTTAAGTGAATTTATGATTAAAAACTAGGAAATTAACATGGTTTCATGTGCGCGCGTGTGTGTGTGTTATGAGTTTTGTGACATGTGTAGACTTATTTGGAGGTTCTAGAAGGGTCTTACTTGTCCTCCCAAGCACAAATTCGAATTTCAACTAAAGAGATGGACCATATTCCAAGGAGAAAGATCATGGAGGTCTTTATGAGTCATAGGATTTGTATTTAATATTTAGGGATAAGTTGAGACAAGTATGGATCTATTAGATATTTAAGGGACCTACATTTATTGAGAAGATAACCCTAACTCATGTATAAATAAGAGGGGCATCCTTCAAAGGAGGCCAACAGTTATCAATTATTCCTTAGCATCAGATTTATGATTGTTCATTTAGCATGAATAATATGATTTTCTCCAAAAATTATGAGTTATGAGTGTTGTTTGATTCTTAAGGTGTGATAGTTGTTCATGTGTGCTCATTGAGGAATGGAAAGATCCCCATCAACCGCAATCTTCATACAATTGTAACATAGTTTGATTTTCGTTATTTCCTTTCTGCAAGTATGATTTACTTTCCACAAGTATGATTTCATTTCTCAGATTTCATTTGATTGTCATTAAACTTCTTGCTTACTAGTTATCCTAGTTTTCTTGCTTGACAACTAAATCACTAGTTGTTATTTATTGCTTTCTCAGTAGTTGTTATTTACTACTTTCTAGACTATCATAATTTTCTTCTTATAGTTGTTCAGAGATTAGTTTATAAGGTTTTTTAGAAATACCATGGCATTCATTCGTTCCAACTTTAGAATTTAACTTCCATCCTTAGAATCTAATTCAGTTTTCTTGCATGTGATTTATTTTGCAGTTTTCTTTAGTTATATTTGTAATATGCATTTCCTTTCTTTCTTTCCATCCTAAAAAACTTTCTACAACAGTTTCATCTGAGGTCCCATATATTGTGGTTTTCTTCTAAGTTTATGAAACCTACAGGTTGGCAAATTAAATGACAAGGATTTAACATACAATTAAAATGCCCTACATTTTGGCACCATCGTCGTGGGAAGAAAACTTAAATGTAACTAAGTTACGAGGATTGTTTAGGAAGCATTTTCATTTAGTGTCATTTTTATTTAGGGTCACATTCAAATTTGGTCTCAACTAGTCATTAGGCTACAATCTTTAATGTCAAATTTTCATGATCATGTCCAAGAATCAACTAGGGCTTATTTTTCAAGCTTGGATATGAGTTTACTCATGATCTTGTTGCGCAAATGGATGCATTGGAAATTATGTTATACTTAACAGAATGCTTCATTTCCTTTTTCAGCAGAATAGGACTAACAAATAAAAACAAGTTTTTGTGACTTTTAGAATAAATTTGTGTTTTTTTGGTGCTGTAAAAACCACCCATTTAATAACCCTTGGTAGGAAAATTGCAATAAAACAAACTATTGTGAACAAGGAGCACAAGTGAAAGTTAAAGAGAGATAATTTCAGGTGCGATCGATTCTTTTCCTTTTATTTTCTGAATCCAAATTTTAAAAAGAATCGATTATGTTCTCTTCCCATGCTTTCTGTGACCTAGAAAATCAGATTAAAATAAAAAATAAATAAATTTATAATTATTTAACATATTTGAATTAAATTTTCTTAATGCTTTTGTACATAAAAATAAATAAATAAATAAAATAAAATCAAATAAATTAAAAAACCACATAAAATCAACATGTACCTATTTCCTCGGCCTTGAACTAGATCTCAAGGGTTTTCACTGGTTTATGATCACCTTGAAGTTAAAAATGCAAATTTTGAAAATTCCAATGCTGAAGAAATACTAAAATTGGTGGGATATCTTGAGATCTTGACTCCCTCTAGTATGTGATTTATCACTCTCAACAAGAAGGCATCCCAGTAGGTTCCACTAATGAAATCATTATCACTTGTTCAAGTCAAAGGATCACTACAACATGGATTTTCTATGTTTAGGCAGAGAAAAATCCTCATAATCCTAATTTCGTTGGATTTCTTCCCACTACAATCCCAACTTGTACGCCGTTGACATCTCCATGCATTCCAGGAAGTAATATTCCAAGATTTGCGGAGAGAGGATCCAAAACTAGTGTTGTTGGGTGAGCTACTTCTATTCTCTTATCCCTTGCTCCTTGCAATCTAGCCACCCACACATCCATCTAACCAACAAGTGGATCACAGATTTGATGATGGCGACCTTTTTACAGGATCTTGAATGTTCTAATTTCACCACCTTTCTGCAATTTATCAAGATTCCTGGCCAAGATCTCCATCTCTGGCAACCATCGTATAGCATGGAAATCATCACAGGGAGGATCCGTTGAAATCCTCCCCCCTCTTTCGATTGCAACTATGGAGATACGTTGTCACTATGATATAGAAGAAGGAACTCAAACTGGAATCTACTTTGCAACGTCGAATGCATCTGTGTGAATGAGATACTTTGATAAGATATGTTACTCAGATACACCTCCCTACCAGGGTTGGGAACCTACACATGGCAGAGGAAAGACATGGTCATTGGTAGGGGAAAGGGGAAAGAAAAATATCATCGGGCTCTGTATCTCGAGTAAAACATCCCAACCCAAGCACACTCACTAAATGGAAGAAAGGATTGACAGTAACCATTCCTTATCGACGATGGAGAAAAACCCAAGGATTCAACCAACTTATGAATTCATCTATTGACATAATATCATTGATTTCTATTTCACACACCTTTTACACCCTCTTGTGCTTGTCAATGGCAGAAAGCACAATTTTACTGTGTTTTTTTTTTTAGGAAAACTTAATAGTGTCAGCTCTCATCAAAATTGTTAATCAATTCAATTGATTTTTATCACAAGCATATTCCCCAACTTTATCTGAATGTCAATTATGTTGAACTCGGGAATAGTGTCATTTTCTATGGTCATGGTATTGATAGCATCTTACGCTATTTCGTGTCAAAGCTCATGAATTGTGCGCTATGTTGATGGCCTTATGCTCAGAAGTTTTGGATGGATACCATTCCATTGACGAAACTCGTGAAGAGGCAGAGAATTTCTAGGTATAGCAAGTCAATCCAGGAGAAAATATCAGACTAACAACATAAACAACAAAAACTGGGTAATAAAATGAGTTAACTGCCACATTGAATGATTCGAGGTAAGGATTCGATTCCCCCGATACCAACATTGCCATCTTGTTAGTGGTGTGAGGTTTATCCCATGCACTAAAGGCATGCGGTCTACATTTCTATCTGGAGGATGTGTATAAATCCATTTCCAACTATGAATAAACTCAACTAGATTGGAAACCAACGAGAAGGAAATGGAACTACGAAAAGGGTGAAGATTGTAGAGACAAACCACCATTCATTACCACTAGTAGACAAGCAACAATAATGGACATGGGAGTTGGAGTGATGCTCTTGTTCATTCTGGCTGCACTGCCTTAATTGTCTCGCTTCTTGCTTTGGAGTCCCGAATACCAAAGTAGGCGTATTGCCACTATTTCCTCCTGGCTATTGTGTTTGTAAACCACTTAAGGAAAAATGTCAGTAATACTACTAAATGCAAACACAAATCCGTTAGACACATTTCAAACATGTGTTTTGTCAAAACACAAGTATGATACTTCTTGTATTTTTTATTCACGATGATTATTTCTACTACTTTTTTATTTCAAACTTTCCAGATCAGGTTTTGTCATAAGCATTTTCTTGCCTAACTCGCCACCAGAATGTGTTATTACATATATTAGCAGTTAGATAATAGCTTCGTTACCACAAATTCTCACTCTCTGGACTGAATACAAGAAAAGCTTCAGTGAATAAAGCATATCTATCAGCAAATCCTACACATTGGCTGAGAAAAATGACATGTTAAATAGAACCAATAAGAGGTAGGTTCGTAATGTTTATGATCATTGCTTAAAATATACTCTACACTCTTCTCGAGTATTTAGAGTCACCCTAAGCTTCCAATTATTTATTCTATTTCTCATCTATTTCCAAGGAAAGAGGAGTTAAGGTGTCTTGGTGCCAAGATTTGGATGGATCATTGGATCAATATTTAGCAGTAGTGATTTTGATGTGTTGTAGAGGTTATTTGATGTTAGAGGGGGAGGAGAAATGTGCTTTCATTGAAGTTTTATTCAAGAGTCTACGTTTTTAAAGTTTACAATTTGTTTTTCAATTTGTTTTAAAGAAAAAGACCTCTCATAATTGTACAAACAATTATTTCTATACATAATATCTCTTTGAGTCTTGCAGACATAGCAGCAAACAAGACTACAACGTCAATATCTACAGGTATCTCTAAAAGAATCTCCATTGTTTTAATGCGGGTAATTTTCTTTTTCCTTTTTAAAAAAACTTGTTCATTGCATTTTCTAATCAATAAAACAAGTAGGGATTCGCTCATTTTTCTGAAAAGGTACTTATCAATTCGAAGATCAGACTGATTATTTACATAGTTGTGTATACCTAACTATCCATGCAGGATTTTTAGATGCAAGAAATGCGCAATTCTGCAGCTCAAAAACAATTATGCAACTCTTTATTTAAGTCAATGATCTATTTCTTCACAACGCATTCTAAATTCATAATCAGCATGCGATATCATATGCCTACTTCATCTTTCACATCAACATCATGTTTCCATGTCACACTCACACATTACTATTTTCACCGTTTCACAAAAATTTCAAATGAGCATAACTTTCTCATACGACATTGTTTTTTCAACAATTCAAACGTCATTGGAAAGATCTCGATGGCATATAGACAATGCAAAATATTTCATCATAATTTGAAATAGTAAAAGAATGAAGAAATTGCTAACAATACATGACAGGTAACCTAAGGCACTAGTTTCGAAACAGGTATGAATTCATTTGATTTTATTTATTGAATTTGTTTTATTAGTACCAATTATTAGTATTTTTTGTGTAAATGTCATAAATAGAGAGATTGATCACCTCTCCCTTTTGATAATCTTACATTTCATTGCAGAAAAAGTACTATGTTTTCTTTCAGGTTCCAGGAAGATAAACAGATGACCACAAGCAACCATTGTCTCTTAAAGACCACATTTCTTAAGAACATGATCAGAGCAACATCAAAGATGAAATATCAGAGCATGAGCACATGATTTTGGATAAAAAATGCAAACTCGGATCCATCACACCATTTCAAAACCTTTCAGATACCAGTCTTACCATTGCATTCCTGCTTATTGAGTTAATAAAATCTTCATCTCATTTTCCTTCACAATCATTATACTTTCCTACCTCACTTTCACTAACCTGTAACCCAACAATAAAACCATTCAACTCCCCTACAAAGCTGATTCATTCCATTTCCCTTTTCATTTTGTCAAATAAACCTTGATCCACTACAAAAAATTTCATCCATAGTTCTTCAAAATTATTATTTTATGCTCATGTTAGATGATGGAGGATTCATTAAGGCCTCCCTTCTAACAAGTTTTGACCCATCGACTTAAACACATCATATGAGATCAAAACTAGAGATGTTTCAAAGTACCTTGAGGCTTGCATGCCTTAATGGCAAGTTATTTCGCAAATAGATAGTGGGAATACATCAATGTCCCCTGTTTGTCACATCTTCTAGGTGACTCGACTATGACACATTCATTCGTACCTAGCAAGATGTACTTAGGTATCTTGACTCTTATTGACATCAATGGTGAGTAGTCTTGTGTTGGTTAAGGGAATTCATTAATGGGAATTAATCCAACAATTTATTTCTTTATTTGACATTGACAAATCTATTCACAAAGATAAGAATTATGCCATGAGTAGAAACGATTGAAGACTACATCATCTCAATAGTTTGCAGCAGGAATCAATTTGTAACAGTAGTGTGTGTGTGTGTGTGGGTGGGTGTGTGTGTGTGTGTGTGTGTGTGCGTGTTATGAGTTTTGTGATGTGTGTAGGCTTATTTGGAGGTTCTAGAAGGGTCTTACCTATCCTCCCAAGCACAAATTCGAATTTCAACTCAAAAGGTGGACCATATTCCAAGGAGAAAGATCATGGAGGTCTTCATGAGTCACAAGATTTGTATCTAATATTTAGGGATAAGTTGAGACAAGTATGGACCTATTAGATATTTAAGGGATCTGCATTTATTGAGAAGATAATCCTAACTCATGTAAATGAGAGGTGCATCCTTCAAAGCAAGCAAACAATTATCAGTTATTCATTATCATCAGGTTTATGATTGTTCATTCAGCATGAATAATATATTTTTCTCCAAAATTATGAGTTATGAGCGTTGTTTGATTCTTAAGGTGTGATAGTTCTTCATGTGTGCTCATTGAGAAATGGAAGGATCCCCATCAACTGCAATCTGGATACAATTGTAACATAGTTTCATTTTTGTTATTTCCTTTCTGCAAGTATGATTTACTTTCTACAAGTATGATTTCATTTCCTATATTTGATTTGATTGTCATTAAATTTCTTACTTACTAGTTATCCTAGTTTCTTGCTTGACAACTAAATCACTAGTTCTTATTTACTGCCTTCTCACTAGTTGTTACTTACTGCTTTCTAGATTATCATAGTTTTCTTCTTATAGTTGTTCATAGATTAGTTTATAATTTTTTTTTAGAAAAACCATGGCATTCATTCATTCCACCTTTAGAATTTAACTTCCATCCTTAGAATGTAATTCAGTTTTCTTGCATGTGATTTCTTTTGCAGTTTTCTTTAGTTATATTTGTAATATGCATTTCCTTTCTTTCTTTCCATCCTAAAGAAACTTTCTACAAAAGTTTCATCTGAGGTCCCATATATTTTGGTTTGCTTATAAGTTTATGAAACCCTTGGGTTGACAAATTAAGTGACAGGGATTTAACATACAATTAAAATGCCCTAAATTATCGCTAGAAGACCATTCTTCCTTTTCAACATAGCCCAAACCTTCATATCAAGGTCTCTCCTTTGCCTCAATTAGATGGATAATGCCCTGATTGTTCACTCCAAGGCCTTCTCCCTTATAACCCATCTTGGACAAAAGTGTTGTTCCCATGCCTTTGTTGTTCTTCTCAAAGGTTGAAAAAGAGTTTAAATCAACATTTTCATGTAAATAAACTACATGCAAATTCTTACCAATTTCCTCATCTTTTGACTGAGTGACAAAAATGCTCTTAAACTCTTTCCTAATTCTTGAGGTGTCTTCTTGGACTCTTGGTCTTTCTTCTTTCAGCTCGTTGAAATTTGGCATAGAGAGAACCTCAATCTCAACATCACATGGAAAAAAGGTGCAGACTTGGCCATATTCCTTCTCTGAGGGGTTTTTTGCACTAGCCTCTTGTGGGTACTCATCCAACAATTCCTCCTTCTTCTCTGCCCTAGATGGAGTGGTGGAGGATGCTTCAAGGAAACCTCCTTGGGTTCCTGGTACATAGGAGGTATACTCCATTTGACAAGATTCGTAGGCTACATTCTTGCCGTGTCCAAAATATTGCTTAGTATTGGAGGGATTCTTTGCTGCTTCGGTAGAAAAACATTCGTCTGTTTGTTCCTTCACAACATTCTGCAACATGAGGCGCATTTTTTTCTTCTCTTCCTCATCAGCTTCAAGTAGTCTTTTCAACTCCATGTTCCCTTCTCGGAGAAATGCAATAATTTCCTTTGAATCTTGAAGACTATCATGCTTTGAAATCATGTCCATGCTTAATGAAGCTTCAACTGCAATTTGCGGTAGAACTGGTGGTGGAGATTGTGGAAAAAATGCTCTCCTGCACAAACCTTCTCCTGTCTTGAGCTTCCAACTTGTAATATTCAAATTCACTTACAAATAATTAAATCCTCCTTTCACAAAGAAAACCAAGTGTTCTAATACCAACTTGATCTGAATGGGAAAGTTAGTATTTTTTGTGCTAAATTCCAATCCAGAATAATAAACAAAGTGCTTAAGGATTATGAGGTAAATTTTAAGTTTTACAGGAGTTTTTAAGTCTTTATATGTAATTCATCAGCTTAAAATGTGAATTAAAAAAACCATTGAACAATAGCATAATAGTAATACACTCAACAATTGATAAAGGAGTTCACCCCTCTTGGGCTACGTCTCCTTGGTCCAAATTCCAATGGCTTTACCCCATTTCATTATGCTCAAAATACTTCAGCGATAAAGAGTACATAAGGTGTGCTGACCAAAAGAGTGGATAGTTTCCCCTTCAAGAAAATATTCCTTTCCAAAGAAATCTCACTCTAAAAACATGACAAGCTATAGTTAGTCATGAAACAATCAGCAAGAAAGGATCTCAAATCAAGACCCCATACTATTATAGACATATTTGGGCACTTCAACCCCAATCTCATATGTCGATAAACCAAGGGCTCTTTAACCCCTAAAAGTGTTGTTTCATACCCTAAAATATCATGGTCAACTGATTACATCATTCCCCAGAAGTTCCACCTGAAAAACCACTTAGAACTTGCCAAAACTGGACCATGCTGATTGCTCCACTGTCAAGGTGCGATGCATACTGACTGCTACACTAACCAGGTGCGATGCATACTAAAGAGGCCTTCTGTAGGGTGCGTTGAGTGAGGATGGGAAATGTCCGAGATAGTTTGCTAAGTGGATGCTCATGGAATCTTCAAGAAACTTCTCCCATTACACTTGCCTCTCTGAATCCGCCCAGAGATGAGTAAGAGATCAGTGAAATCTCCAAGTGGAATGACACTAATCAAAAACCCAGAGATGACTCACATCCTTGCAGACATCTATAAATGGATCCCTCATCTGAGAGATCTGGAGGTTGGAATTTTGTAATTTGTAAGGAAGTGTTGATAGTTTGTTTTTTGAGAAAGGGCATTGTATTGTTGGGTGATCTTGCTTTTCATGAGGTGAAGAGGGCTTTGATGCTGGGAGGATGATGCTGGATCAGATAGCTGGGTTGTAATCCTCCCTTCTATTTTAATAAAGTTCTTTGAGTTTTCCTCCATACAATCATGTACTCGTGAATCTTGTTATTTGTGAATGCCATTGTATGTTCAATGTATTTCTAATTATGCATTGTTTATGATATAATAGATCAAGATGATTTGATGGTGTTTTGTTACTTTGTCTCTATAGGTATTCTTTAAGAGGGATAAGTAGGAGAGGAGTTGCAAGCTCCATCGAGGGGGATAGAAATCAAGAAAGGAGTCAAGCGGAAGATCCAGGTTGGTCCCTTTGATTCTCTCTTATCTATCATACATAGAGGAAATCGCAAATTTCTTTGTCTATTTGTTTCTGGGATAGCTGCCAATCCTAGTGGGATTAGCAGATCAAAAAGACACTATTTTTCCCGTAAACAAAATGGCGACTCCACTGGGGAGCAAATAGTTTGTTTGTTTGTTTGTTTGTTTGTTTTTTTTTTTTTTTTTTTTTTTTTTTTTTTTTTTTTTTTTTATAAACTATAGATGGAGCCTGAAGTTAGCCAAATAGCCTTCGAACTGTTCTTTCTCTGCAATTGCAAAGTAGATGAATGTCGCTTCAGTCAATCTTTGGTTTGGTTTATGAGTCAAACATCTGACTTACAAACATTCTAGATGCCCTTTTGGTAGCTCATTGACCTTCGAAGATCATACCCCTGTACATTGCTCTTTACTGTCCATAATAGCTCAGCTTAACTCACTGAAATTAGCTGCAAATTTGAGCCAAAACCCATCTCAGTTGCGCTTCCTGGCCCATCGCATTGTCTATCACTGGAAGGTAGTATGCAACACACTTCCTGAGTGTAGAAGGTGAGATGCATACCTATTTCTGTGAAGCATAGGTGTGATGACTGAGTAACCCTATTTCTCTCCTTGAAATTTGGGTTCTTTGTCCTTGTTTTCAGCTCTGTTTAGTTGTTTTGCTACTTATGAACAATACCTCATTGCTGAAACCTCCTTACTTTACATAGTTCAGCCTCCATTGATTAGCATTACTAAATGTTTTTATGTATTTTTCCATAATTTATAATCCTTTGTCGAAAAGTTGCTTAAATCGATCTGTTGTTTTGGTACAAAAGTGTCGTAACTGTCGTTTTGTGTCAAGAAAGAGAAGTGTTGTTGAGTCTTCCTTCTTTGGATAGTCAATTGAACTTTTTGTCATGTATTTGATATGAATTGTTGATATTTGAAGTGTCAAAAGCATCTTCTATTCAAAATTGAAAAGTGTCGTTTAAGTCTTCCTTTCATTTTTGAAAAGAAATTGTCGAAATGTCGCTTTGAAGAAAATATTTCAGATCTATACTTAGTTTTCCTTTTTGGCATTCTTCACATTAAGGGGAAAAAAAAACAAATACATGAATTTGCATTTGCATTTAGATTGTGTGTGAAAAATGATTTAGGAAAAGTGCATTTAGTGTGTGCTCTTTTCTCTTTGTTTGAAATAATCGTAATCTTCTTTCCTTAGTAGCTAGGATTTTCATTGCTAAAAATAAACAACGATTGTTTATCATTGTATATTGCATATTTAGGAATTTTACATCTACATCTTATGGTGAAGCATTCAAAGGCAAAATTCTAAGCAAGATCAACTATAAAATAAATTTCAACGAACTTAACAACGCTTTGGAACCTAACGCAACACATCTAGAGGTCTAGGCTAGAGATGTGTTTTGGCGTCGTAAAATCTAGTAACTATCGTTTTCATTGAACGTTGGGTGACTCTTCCTCTTCGATATGACAAGTGCTAGCATGGACTTGTGCTACCTGTACCATCGAGTATATATTGGGAGACCACAATCGGCTTATATCCTTTATCCATAGGAAGCTGTGTCTGCCGCTCTATAGATCGCAATGCACTGAACACAACATTCAAGAAGATTGATTGTTGTACATAAGTCCTTGGTAATTTCTCTTTAATTTATCACCAAGGTGTATATTGCAGTTTTGCGATTGGTTTGGTAATCCCTCTATCTAGATTTCCAGAGTAGTCACTTTCATTCCTTTTCGACTCTTTAAAAGAAAAGGTCCATCTGAACACTTTTCACTTCAGGTTCATTAAAAATTGAAGGGGACTAGAGTCATCTTTAGCTTTTTCTCAACTCTTAAAGCTTCATTAAAATTTATTAAATTCGGAATAACATCCCTGTTCCTTCGTTGATCTTAGGCTGAGACAATGGAGCCCACCAATCATGGAATCTCTATTGAGGGGAATCCTATTCCATCTTCTTCGTGGGGAAATATTGGTACTCCGCATGTGGCCACATTGTCCCTTGCAAGAATTACAATTGGTCTATCGGTATGGCTATTCTCAACCTTTGTCGTTCAAAATAATGCGATTCCTCAGCAATCAAATCAACAACTAGTTGATACTGAAATTGACCCTTCGCCTTCTTCTTCATTTGTTTCTCCCTCGCCTTCTTCCTCTTCGCTTGGTGAAAATAGTGATGGTAGTAACCAAGTGGCTGAGAAGAAGAAGAAATGGAAAGAGAAAAAGAAGAAGAAGTCAATTAAGCAAGGGAGCAACCGTGAATCATCTGATGAAAATCCACCCACTAAATCTCCCAGATATCCTTGCATAATTTGTAGAGGAGACCATTTTCATCGATATTGTCCAGCCATTCCTCAAATCCTAAGAGAATGGTCCCCCCGTTTCACCATCCGCTGTCATCAACCTCTGGTGATAGTGTTGACAACACACCATCAACTAGTGAAAATGAAGTTCATGGACAAAAAGGAAAGGTAAAAATTCCATGTGGATTATGTGAAGGGGACCATCACCTTCCCTGTTGTCCTTTTTTGGATGAGGCCAAAAGAGTCTTGTGTAATTGTCCTGCTTCACCACAACAACTTCCATCTGGATACAAGAAACTCTCCCCAAGTCCTTTACTAGTTGAAAATCCGACTGACATGACTCAACCGTCGGTTGAAACACCTGTTGCTGAAAGCAAAAGTTAACAGGTCAAGATGGTAGTCAACCCAGTTTTTCCTTCAGAAGGTCCACCTTCAGATGATACCATTCCCAAAGAGAGTGAGAATGATGATGTTCAAATTCTTTTTCACTTCAAAATCTGATGAACTTGTGGGCAATCCACTCATTCCTTCACAACAGGAAGAAAATCCCCCAGTTCCTGCTACTCAAGGGGTTCATTCAATCGTTTATTCGGTACCCCCTTCAAGCAATATAGTCGCTTCCTTCGATTGGAATTGACTAGCGAGATACCACCTTCCATCTAACGTACCATTCTGGATCATAGTACAAGTGTACAAAATGATCGTGTTTGGCACTATCGTAGATGAAGGGGCTTCAATGAGTATCCTTTCCTCAACTGCTTGGAAAGTACTTGGTTCACCATCGCTTATGCCTGTTACTCAAAATTTGTCAGGTTTTTAAAAATGAACCAGTCGACCGTTAGGGATCCTTCCTAAGTTGTCGATAACTTTGGGAAGGAAAACCGTTCACTTGAACGTGATGGTAGTCCAAGGATCATTAGATTTCAATCTTCTCCTTGGATGTGACTATGTTTACAACATGGAAGCTATTGTTTCAACACTCTTTCGGGTGATGTCTTTCCCAATGAAGGCAAGATTGTCAGTATTGACTAACTTTCATTTCCTAGTTCAAGCATAGCTCCAGGTCGATCATCATCCCTAGATGGTTGTTTTGCATCAAGAGTGTCTCTTCAACCTTCATTCCATCCACCTAATTACCACAAGTAGTCTGGTGAATGTAACGAAGCTTAGGGGGCATGCACCCTTGTCTATTCTGAGATGAACCTAGCTGAAGAGATAGGTCTCCCTGTAGGTTATGTGATTGGAAGTGTTATCTCACACCATTCACCTTTGTCTATTCGATGGACAAAGCCAGGGAAGTTTTTCGTCGGCTCCACTAACAAAAACAATCCTGCTTAACCGTAGTGACTTCCATATGGTTACCTGGAGACTCTCCTTTTCTCGATGCCTGGGGGCATGCAAACCTTTTTATGCAAACTAAAAATGACCAATTTCATTTTTTAGCTTTTTAGCGTTTTTAGCTTTTTAGCTTTTTAGTCTTTTAACTTCTTAGGTTAGGTGATTGGTCTGATCCACCATTCACCTTTGTCTACGCCACAGATGAAGAAAAGGAAGTGTTTGAACCATTCTGCGGATGGAACCATCCTACTGAACCTCATTAGTTCCTTAGCTTTATAGTTTTTCTAGCTTTTTAGTTTGGTCCTTCCTAGCTTACATAAAAAAGGAAAATGAGCAATGTTATCGCATGGTTCAAGCTCATTAAAAAATAAACCTACCACTGAGCATATGTTCCCCCAAATTTCAAGCTCATTAAAAAATGAACCCACCTTCGGTAAATAACCTTTTTGATTGCCATTCCATCTGCCTTTTGAACCTTGGTTGTGTTCCCACCATCACCTCCATTCCTTTGGCCGATCATACGCTTCCACTTGATTGTTTACCTTTTTTGAGGAACAATTGCGACGAGAAGTCCTGTTAGCCACCCTCTTCACATCACCATGTTTTGAGAAGTTCCAAGATTACCCGAAACTAGTTACTACCCTAAACGCCACTCGTTCCTCAAAAATGAGTCTCCTTTTGAACTCTTTTCAAACTCGCTAAATATGAAAAGATTGTCGAGAAATTAGCCTCTCCAGCTCACTAAAGTCATTGGAAGTGCCATCCCTCCTATATATTTTAATCTTTTTGGACTTGAGGGATTCTCCACAAAAGGATCGAGCGCTTGTCTTTTTTGGCTCGCTAAAGTGATCGGAAAATTCATCCCTTTCGTATTATTTTAATCTTTTTCGGACTCAAGGGATTATACTACGAAAAAGAACTGCTGGAGTTTCCTTTTCGTCCCTTTTCAAACTCTCTAAACATGAAAAGGAATGAGTTATCCTTGTCGTTAAACTCGTTAAAACAATAGCAACAAACTTGTCCACCCAGACAAGAACAGTTTCACTGTCGCTAGGCTCGCTAAAACATAGCGACAGGTTTGCCCGAAGGGGAAATTATAGAACAAGCATATGTTATCCTCCTCAAGCTTGAAAAAAATAAAGAGGTACTAGTCAACAAATACTAGGGAAAAAGGGAAGAAAACTTGAAGAATCTTATTGGTAGCAGGTCACTCTTGAACATGACACTTTCACTCCATCACCATGATTGAGTCGGGTTGGGTTATTTCGTTCACCGATCATATCACCATTGGTCCTCCATATAATCTATCTTTTGGGGTTAACGCTACCAATCCATCTCAGTGTCATCAATATGTTCAAAAGAAGTCATTCAAAGAATTCACCACCTAGTTAATGCCTCATCCAATGCAATACCTTCACCCTCCATTTTTTCATGACCACCATTCCTGAACCTTGTATCATTAGATCGTTTTCACCTCCAGAAAATCATTTTCTTCGTTTCGTGTCATAAATGTGGGATACAATAAGGCCCTCCTATGATGGGTCACTTCTTGTCAATATCAGCTCATTATCCAAGAAGTTGACCTAGAAACAACCCTTTCAGTACTTTTAAGCTTGCATGCCTCAATGGCAAGTTTCTCACTTCCGGCAACAGGTTGACATCAATGGCCTTCGACCGAAGGATTTTGCATGGTGTTCGACATCGGATCAAATATTCACACCATGTGAATTGTACTGTAGTACCTTGAGGGTAATTATCATTATCGGTGATTCCTCTCGCACCTGTTAACATCTTACATTATTGGCTGGTAATCAAGAGATGTCTTTCCATGTTCGACTACAGGACATCTTTTCACATGGATCAACTTGTACACCGGGCGAATATTGAACAAGTTTGAAGACCCCAAATCTAGTTTCATCCATCCGAGCTGCAATATATTTAGGAATATAAAGACATCAAATGTACACAGAAGCTGCACAAATTACAATAATCAAAAACCTAGAGATGACTCACACCCTTGCAGACATCTATAAATGGATCCCTCATATGAGAGATCTGGAGGCTGGAATTTTGTAATTTGTAAGGAAGCGCTGATAGTTTGTTTTTGAGAAAGGGCATTGTATTATTGGGTGATCTTGCTTTTCATGAGGTGAAGAGGGCTTTGATGTGGGGAGGATGATGCTGGACTAGACAGCTGGGTTGTAATTCTCCCTTCTATGTTAATAAAGTTCTTTGAGTTTTCCTCCATACAATTGTGTACTTGCAAATCTTGTTATTTGTGAAAGCCAGTGTATGTTCAATGTATTTCTGATTCTGCATTGTTTATGATATAATAGATCAATATGCTTTGATGGTGTTTTGTTACTTTGTCTCGACAAGTATTCTTTAAGCGGGATAAGTAGGAGAGGAGTTGCAAGCTCTATCGAGGGGGAGAGAAATGAAGCAAGGAGTCAAGCGGAAGAACCAGGTTGGTCTCTTTTCTTCTCTCTTATCTATCATACATAGAGGAAATCGCAAATTCCTTTGATTGTTTGTTTCTGGGATAGCTTCCAATCCTAGTGGGACTAGTAGATCGAAAAGACACTAGTTTTCCCATAAACACATACTCCATCTGACAATGAACATAAAAAGTACAACAAAACACTTGAAGTACTAAAAGGGAGATTTCCTCAAAAACACAATGAGAAAAGAGAAACATGGGCTACACCATAGATGACTCAGCTGCTGCAAAAAACACAGGAAGGCTAGAAAACCCCTACAAGGTCCTCTCCATTCTCAAAAGCCTTCAAAAATTGATTCAACCCCTTAGCTGATCCTCGCACCCATAGACTTAAACCTTCAAAAGCATCTCTTCAGAAGTGCTCCAATTGCTCTGAAACCTATTCCATTGGCTTCAGAAGACCCAAAAATGCATGTTTAGCCTATTCCTGCTCCTGAATTGGTCAAAAAATGAAGAAGTTTTGGCTTTCCTTAGCTCTTGCACTATTCGCTCTACAATTTCCCCAAAATCCGGCACCATCCTACAAATTTGCCCAAATTTCCACTAACTGGGCGTCGATTCCACCAAATTTCATGATAATTTGTCTAAGTGGTTAAATTCCCAATGAGGTCGTATTTCCAAAAATTCAGGCCACATGGTGGGTTACGTGCCCAGGGCTAAGACCAACAGCCCACCCCCACCGTTGGGCCCCCACTCTGCTCCACTTGTGGTTCTATTGGGTTGGACGCACCCAGGGGTTGGCCCCTTTTCCGAAAGATGCAAAAATTAAGGTTTAAATATATGTCGCATGACATAATATAATAAGACTCATAGTAGCGCGATAGTAGATGGCAAGGTTTGTTGGATGGAGGTATGGTGTTCGACCCCCACCCAGTCCATTTGGCCCTTAACAAGCTTTTGGTGGCGCCCATGCTGCCACATGGCGACCTCTGATTGCGCCATGTGGCAGCCTGTGGTTGACCACCAATAAAAATCACCCAAATTAGCACCAACGAAATCATGCCACTTGGCACCACCTAATTCATTGGAGGAAAATAGTCAATGCATAGTCATCCTGCCACACAGGCATGCCTAGTCAATGCCACATCAGCAATACAGATTGCTGACTGGGCTGTCATATTTTTTTTATAGAAAATTTTCCTATTTAGGAAAATGAATAAAACATGTTTTTGGGAGCATACAAAGCTTGTTTTTCATGAAACACATTGTGCCAAATTTAGGATGACGAGCACTACGTGGTCATTCAAGTTCCACACCAATCCAACAAATTTTAATTTTGACCAAATTTTTGAGCACCTAATCAGTGGTCGAGAGGAAGAACAGAAGCATAGTAGGGGTAGCAAGGGCAATGTTGCATGATCAAGGCCTACCACTACACTTCTAGGCTGAGGCATGCAACACAATAGTTTGTCTTCATAATCGTAGCCCACATCGAATACTTGGGATGAAGACACCAGAGGAGGCTTATTCTAGTAAGAGGCCATATGTTAGTGACTTCAGGATTTTTGGGTCATCGGTATATTTCCATGTAACCAAATATGCATGGAATAATCTTGAGCAAACAACAGAGTTGGGGATATTTGTGGAGTACACTAATACACCTCACAACTATCAGGTGTACTTGCAGACCAACAAGATGACAGTGGTTTGCAGGGATGTCAGATTCGATGAGGAGAAGGCCATGCAAGTTTTCCTTGAGAGGGAGATTTAACTACATCTAGTTGAGTAAAATTTAGCTCCTAAGGTTGAGGAGCTTCAAATTTATGTGGAGAAGCCACATACAGAGGATTCAGAAGTTGATACATCCACTCAGGCAGAGTCTTCCAGAGATGGGAGAAAGCACACCAAAAAGGCAGATAGATTGTTTTGAGATTCTAGAAAGAATGTGGGATCACCCACATCACAACGTAGACAGAGGAGGTCACCTGACAAGTACACTGGATACATGGCTCTTATGAGCGAATGTGTTGTGATAGAGCCATCTTCCTTTGAGGAAGTAGTGCAGCAATCGATTTGGGTTGATGCTATGGTGGAGGAGTATGACTCCATAGTTCATAACAGTTTTTGGGCTGCGATCCTGAGACCGGAGGATAAGTATGTGGTGAGCTCTTGTTGGCTCTACAAGGTAAAGAAAGCTACAGATGGTAGTGTGGAGAAGCATAAGGCTAGATTTTTGGCCCATGGCTTTTCACATGTAGAGGGGATTGACTATGATGAGACCTTTGCTCATGTTGCAAGGTACTCATTGATCAAATATATATTGGCACTATCAGCACAAATGGGTTGGAAGATACATTAGATGGATGTGAAGACAACCTTCCTTAATGGAACGATTGAGGAAGAGGTGTACATAGAGCAGCCTGAAGGTTTTTAAACCTTCGACAATGAGTCGCATGTGTGCTAGCTCAAGAGAGCATTGTATGGGTTGAAGCAAGCATTGCATGATTCATACACCATGATAGATAGCTACTTCACTAGGTTGGGCTTCACGAAGAGTGAAGCGGATGCAAACCTGTACCACATAGTGGTGGAAGGTAAATTGTTGATCATTATACTTTATGTTGATGATCTCATACTAAAAGGTGATGATCAACTGATCAAATATTTCAAGGAGGACCTTGTAAGAGAGTTTGAGATGAAGTACTTGGGGCTTATGCATTAATTTATGGGCATGGAAGTATGGAAGGGTGATGGGGAGTTGTTTCTGTCTCAAGGCAAGTATGCCAATGAGATACTCAGGAGGTTCTGAATGGAGAGCTATAAGCATATGGAGACTCCTCTAGCTGGTAATTGGAGGAAGGAGGATGCTACTTCAAGAAAGGTAGTGGAAGGTACTATTTACAGGCAGATTATGGGTTCACTCATGTACTTGGTGAACACATGACCAAATTTATGCTATGCAGTTAACCAACTTAGTCAAGTGATGGTTAGACCTACCAAGTTGTATTGGAAGGCGGAAAAGTGTGTATTGAGATACCTCAAGGGCACTAATCAGTACGGATTATGGTACAGATGGACAAAGGGAGTGAAGATTCAAGGCTTCACTGATTCAGATTGGGTAGGGAGTCCATCCGACCGGAAAAGAAGATTAGGAGGAATTTTGAGTATTGGGTCAGCGATAGTTTCTTGGTACAGTAGGAAACAAAGATTGATTGCACTCAATTCGGAAAAGGTAGATACATGGTTGTGAATCAGGCAAAATGTGAGGCCATATGGATGGAAGATCTTGGTTGGTCTGTTTGGTCAGCAGATGGATCTGACAATGATTTACTGCAATAATCAAAGTTGTATCAAACTCTATGAAAATCCAGTTTTTCATTATAGGTCCAAGGACATTGATATCTAATATCATCATCTACAAGATTTTGTATTGAGGAAGATCATGTTGTTAGAGTACATTCCCACAGAAGAGAAAGATGTTGCCATTTTGACAAAGGCATTGTCAAGATGTAAATTCGAGTTTCACAGAGATAGGATCGGGGCAGTAGATAATCCATTTTTTGTTTGAGAGGGATTGTTGAGAAATGGCCACTAGAAATTCTAGTTTAATTTTCCCTCGAATTAAACTATGAATTAAAATTGAATTATGTTCTCATAGTAACTTGTAAATAGTTAATTAAGTTTAATTAAGTTAATTGGCTTAGGAATTTCAAGTTGGAAGTATTTTGGAAGTCATGTATATATTCTCCCTAAATTTTAGGGGTCCAGTATGAGTTTAGATTGAGTTGTAATTAGATAACTTAGTCTACTGAGTTATAGTCAGTTAAACTAGTTCTAACTTTTCGTTGAACTAGTAGGGGATTAACAGTTAGTTAGGGCATTGGTGCATCCACAAGTTCTACTCCAGATTACTGAAGATCCACTTATCGAAAACTCATGCTTGTTAGTTATGAGAAATACCCAGTTGAGACTAGATTTTAGGGAAAATGTACTATCAGTTGTATGATTTACTGAGTTGTAAAGATCATGCATGCAATCAGGAAGAGGACCTAATTAGGATTATGTAGTTTTGGAAGCATGAATTCCCTTTAAGTAAAGGCTATTCATCCTAGGAATTGCGCAAGGAAAAAGGGTCTTGGCAAGCAGTGGAAATTGGCTAAGTGTTGGCCAAGAGTGGGCCAATGAGGTAGAGATTTGAGCATACTTGTGGGGAATTCTTCTTGCGAGACCAAGCTTTGTATCTTCACTCATATTTTTGATTAATGCAATACAAATGGGCGGGATTTTGAGTAGTGACTTTCCCCGGGAAAACTTATTATGTTATGTGTCATTGATTTGTCTTCTTCTTGTTCATATTGTTTTCATCGATCTATTGGCTTCCACTGGTTGAAAGTAGAGGTAGATTCTTGTCTCTTGTTCTAGTAGATTACATGAGCTTGTGACTCTACAGGAAAATCTACAAAGACCCTACCCCTTAAATGTGTAATTCAATTTATAAATAACCTAAATGAATATACTTAGGTTGAAACAAAAGATATCAGGTAAAAAAGAAGAATCCCTAAATATAAATATTACTTGGGCATGTTTTGATGGTGCCTCTCAATTTATTTTCCTACTAGGAGGCTTAGTACTAATCTTGTATCTCTCGTCAAGTCACAACATGGTAGGAAATAAACAACTAATTAGACAAAATTTGAAGGATGGAAATTTATCTTGTAATTTAGAAACCTTGGAAAATCTTACTAGTGGCTAATATGCAAACTATACAATGTTTGGTGATATTTTTGTAAAAATACTCAAATTTCTAATGATTTTATATAGTATCTACAAAATTTTAGTAATTTTTAAGGTAAAATAATCTTATCCTATAAAATTTGGCTGAATCATTTTTAGAGAAAATAGAAATGGCCAAATCCTATTTTTTGAAAATTAACTCATCTTCCAATATTAACCCTAAAATTTTCCCATCAAATAATAGTTCTCAAGCAAACACAAAAATCCAATTTTTTTTTAGATTCGTTGCCAATTGTTCAACGGATTTGAAAGGAAGCATTTCTTAGAACATTTATTTTACAACCACTCTTTTATGGTATAAAACTACGAATAATTGTCTTCTCATGCATTTCTTTGTCCCATATATACAGGGATAGAAGCAAGGTAATGGGTGGCCTTTTAAGAAACTTTAGGGTTATGTTGTGGTACATGGAACATTTTTGTCTTTTAGGATGGAGTTTGCACTTCATATATTATCATGTACGGTGGATATAATTTTCTTTTTATAACCTTGAATAGTTTTTAAATCTGCTTATTTTAAAATATAAATTTGTATATTTTGTCTTAGATATAAAACTACGAATAATTGTCTTCTCATGCATTTCTTTGTCCCATATATACAAGGATAGGAGCAAGGTAATGGGTGGCTTTTTAAAAGAGACTTTAGGGTTATGTTGTGGTACATGGAACATTTTTGTATTTTAGGATGGAGTTTACACTTCATATTTTATCATGTACGGTGGATATAATTTCCTTTTCCTAACCTTGAATAGGTTTTAAATCTACTTATTTTAAGATATAAATGTGTATATTTTGTCTTTTCGAATAATGGAACAATCATAGTTTCTTGAAAATGTAGTTTGAATATTGATATTATTGAACATTTTCGATATCATTTCCTTTTCCTAACCTTGAATAGTTTTTAGATCTACTTATTTTAAGATATAAATTTGTATATTTTGTCTTCTCGAATAATGGAACATTCATAGTTTCTTGAAAATGTAGTTTGAATATTCATATTATTGAACATTTTCGATATTTTGATACTTAACTTGTAAATTAATGTCATTTTAAGTTGAAGAATACACATATATGCAAATTTGTTGAAAAATACACAAATATGCAAAGTTGTTGATCCATTTTATTACACGCTTTTTAGTTTTTTATGCCTTGAAAAGTACTATAATGTAGTTTTATTTTATAAAAATTAAATCACATTTTTTTAGAATTATTCATATCACAATTTATATAAAATATAATTTTGAACATGAAATATGGAGAAATACAAATTATTGTGTCACATTAAATTAATTTAATTATGAATATGAACAAAAAATCTTAATAAATATTTGATATATCAATAATATTTAATTTTATATTAATCATAATAAGAATATTTTTGAGATCACGATCAAGCCACATAAAAAGTACTATATAAAACTTCTTTTATAAATACATTTATATATTGTTATAATATAATATTATATTTATTCTTATTAATAAATTATATTCAATTTTACATTATTTAATGATGAAATACCATTCTTTAGATATAATAAATTTAGGAAAGAGAAATTCATTTGATATTACGTTACATTATTTAGTCTTATTCATTTTATATTAATTGAAAATTATAAATAAATATGGGAAATCAATGAAAAGGGTGGAGTTACAATTTATATGACTTACATAATCTATGCACTAGCGAATGAACTATCCATCTCACCCAATTATTATATTAAATGACAAAAAGTAAAAGTAAAGAAAAAAGGAAAACATGGTATCTAGTTCTTAATTATAATACAAATTTATCATAAAATGACAAAAAGTAAAAGTAAAGTGAAAAAAAAAAAAAAAAACATGGTATCTCGTTCTTAATTATAATACAAATTTATCATAAAATTAAGGATCATTGCCGGGCTTTTCTTGAACAATATCCTTTTCTTGCATGCCTATGTCTCTTCACTGATGTTGTGGTGGAACTTATTGCCCCCTATTGGAACATTGATTTCTTAGGCTTGGTTTGGTTTGTGTTATGATGACATTTATTGTCCCCTATTGGAATAGTGATTCCTTAGATTTTGTGTGGTCTATGTTATCGTGGCACTTATTCTCCTTTATTGGAACATTGATTCTTTCGACTTAGCCTGGTTTTTTGGTGCATTAAAAAAAAAAAATTTATTTCCACCACAACATTCACACATTTCCTACCCACCTTATATCTGTGTGTATTAACAATATTTCATAAGAAATTCAAAGTATCTAATGTTTTTTAATATTTTTTTTGTTTTTTCAAATAATTATGAAAATAAACTTCACATATAAAATTAATATTATTTATAAATAAAAAACTACATAATACACAATATTAAATATAACCTATATATATTTCCAACTTTATATATATATATATATATTATATTATATATATCATTAACAATATCTTTTTAAATCAATTAATATTATTTATAAATAAAATACTACACAAATATTAAATATAACCTATATATATAGATATAGATATATACCCAATTCATTAACAATATCTTCCTTTGTAATCAAATTCTCGTAAATATGATGAACCAATTTAGTAAAGTAGTGATCACTGTATTTAATTTAGTATAATGTGAAGATCATTATGTTGCGATAGAACTGATATTTCTTTTTTTTAATAATTTATTACTTAATTGTTAAATTTTATTATTAAATCATAATATGCAAATTCAAATATGTTTATTTAAAAGGTGAGCATATAGTAGAAAACGCGATACATTTGGAATAAAGAATTAAAAAAATTATTTTTTCACACATTATTTTATTATTAATGTTGAATAATGAAATTGCATAAATTTATTAAAACTAAAAGCATGCGAGGTTATGAATATGATTTAGAAGATATAATAATAACATACATTAGTTTTATTATATGCAAATTCAAATATATTTATTAGTCCCTGCCCTCCGGGCCTGGCAGGGACTATAGCAATCGGTTTTGGTCGGTGACAATTAGTCCGACCTGATAACCGATAAACTATTTCAACTTAAAACAAACTTAAAACAAACTTAAAACAAAGTTTCTTGCCATGCGATACAATATTTTATATTTTCGTTAGCTTTTAACCAATGAAAACCATTTTCATCTTATTTGGCCTCAAAACTAGGTATGGAGGCTCAAAAGTTAGGAAACAACGGGCATATGTACAAGTAATTACAGTCATTCGAACGCTGGATGAAGTAATGCTAGCTTCTTGCTTAGCATTAATCTCCTAACATTTAATGTTAGGAAATGTATGGCGCACTAGGTACAATACAATGCACGCCTCCACGCCTGCCATCTGCCATACATGCACGCCTACGCCTGCCACCAACTTTCCTCTTATACTCCCCACGGTGCGCTTGTTGAACCTGGTCACCTGTGTTCTCGGTAGCATTGTAGTGTTGTGCAGCCTGGTAGTCATTTCTTCTCCCCCAGTTGGGGTTACGCTGCCCAGTTGCGGTTACGCTTCTTTTACTTGTGCAGGTGCATATGCAGATTAAGCTGGTTCGTTCCTGATGGCTACCGAAGGCTATGTGAGCCAACTTGCATCTGGGCGCAGAAAGGCGCAGGCAGCCTGCACAAGTGAAATCTGTGTGAAATCAATTACTATTCATATTCAATTTGTTATATATATATATAACAAGGTTGTTTTGGTTGTATTACAGGCAGAGCACAACAAAAAGCAATGCACCTCACGAGACGGGAATTGAAGCTATGGAACGATTTCTTGAACGAGTTGAAGAATAATTTTACCGCAGAATTACAGTTTTGAGAAAAAAGAGCATTTGTGCCTTCTCCACGCCCGAAATCAACTGTTCAGGTAAATCCAACTAGTTCCACTGCAATTGCAACAATTCAAGCTAATTCTGAGTTTTCTAATAGCTGAGTAATTTTGCAAGTATGTTACTAAATATGATATAATCCAAATTAATGCCAGAGAGCCAGATCCATGATGGATGATATACAATATAATAATACCTACCAATTAGATTAAAAAATATCATAATATTCTTCTGATGTTTTATGAGTGGCAAACAGTTTTAGAGCAAGCTGCAGATCATGCAGATTTGTTGTGAATCTTACTATCAGCTATGCAATTTTATATATCACGTGTATTATGTGGCATATTGCACATTGCAACTAATGGGCGATTACACAATTTATGCAGGTATTGCAGAGACTTGGAAAAACAATGCAACTGTGGAGAGTAACAGGATTACCTTGTGTTTCAGGAGAGTAACAGTAACTGGACAACCTCTGGACAACCTGTGGAATGGTGGTTTTTCAACCGCCCTTTCATACACCCTTGCATTCATTCACCAGTTGGACAAGATCCCCTGCCCCTGAATTTCAGATCAACTGGAGGTCAGTCGAAAATGAATGCAAGGGACGATCATGTTCATGAAGTAACTTATATTATGTATGAATGCTAGTGAGCCTTTTTTCATCCCGTTCACTATTTTTATGTATTTACCTGGGTGGACATTAATAACAGATACCGCTGCCAGTAAAGTTTGCCTGGCCAGCAGAGTTTAGTCGGTAGAGTTACAGGACACCGCTGCCCACAAAGAACCAGATCGTTAGCCCTTTAGCCTATGGCCACTGTAACTATTTGTTACCACTTATTAAAATGAATTGCAACTACTTGTTACTTTTTATTTCAAATGAACTGCGATACAAAAAACTTTCTACGTTAATTATCGGTTAATTAAATCAAAGTTAAATTAATTAAGGCAACAATCTCCAGTGAAATTACTGGAATAGGCATCTGCAGTTAAAAATTATGAAAAGAAAAATGTATAATAAAATCCTTCAAAGTTCTAGTTGAAATTACAGCTTTTGGATGTGCAAAAAGCTTAAATGTCAGAAGAAGTGTCCACCAAAAGATGGAAAACCAGAGGATAAGTTGCGTCGAATGTCAGAAACCTTCTGAGGAAAATGACTACACCACCCCCATCCAGATCGTGCGGTGTAAAATGTGAAGGAAGTCATCGGTATCAGGACTAGTAAATTTCGAACCTGTGACGGAGCTGAACGGTATGGACATGCTCCATCTTGCAACCTCTCTGAGCACAAATACGAGGGCCTACGGAGTAGAGCATACAACGTAGAGAAGAGGGCACTTCGAACAAAAATATCATTGCTAATTTAATAAAATAAAATAATTGCATAACACGAGGCCCTAAGCTGTTAAAATGGGCTGCACGCGTGTAATGGGAAAGACGACCACATTTTTCTTTGTATCGACGAGTGTGGCGCAGCAGAGGAACAAGTGACTAGTGTTCGACATGAACCACCGAGGAGACAGGGGAACGACTCACCATGCCACAGAAATCAATCCTACGCTTCCAGGTGGTGAATGCAGAAAATATAGTTCAACACGTAGATACGATTAGTCAGTGGAGAACATATGGCGAAAAACGTGAAAGTGTTTTTTTGAATATCTTTCATAGGAAAACCTGCCCATCCAAAAAGTGACTTGGTTTTGCAAGGAATATATATATATAAAGCTTATAACTATGTCCGATTGAAAAGCCAAACATATTTTTGTAAAAGCTCGTAATAAAATTGGAATAATGGTAAAGCTTATTTCCGACAAAGACCAATGAAATTTCATGACTAAATTTAGAGTTCCATAGGAGACAAAACCTTGAAAGTGAGGTTGAGTGGAACTTGAACTTGCACATTACAAAGAAGCCCCTCATGACAGAAGACAGTACCAAAAAGTTTGCTATTATAAGGCAACAAGAAACCAGAAAAACCTTAGAGAAACAATGGCTTTCACGCTTACCCACTCCATTTCCCACTATCGATGAATATTTAAAGCATTGATATTACGTTCTACACTGGTAACTGCATATTCCCGAATCCCTGTGCACTTCTTTTCAATTTTCTCTGCGCACGCCTGCAATACGCTCTCTGTTGTTTTCTTTTGATACCTTGAGAGCAATAAATAATCAATGATTAACACTTTGTACCGTGCATTACAGAAAATACTCACAGGTCACTGAGATTACATTATAGCACTGTTACCTGGATATTCCCTGCGCTTTGCTTTCCTATTTTTGCTGTCGGATGCCCACTCCTGCAATATGCATTGTGTTGTTTTCGTCGGATACCCTCTTTGTTGTTGTGAGAGCAATAAGTAATCAATGATTTGTACGTGCATTACAGAAAATTCACGCTGATGCATAGAGCGAAAGGGCAAAAATTTGCTCGAAATACTGGTATGCGCTGAAGAAAAGCTCCCTGGATTCGGAGGCTGTGCTGGCCGTGGACGAAGTTCCAGTTTCAAAACTGAGAACATAAGCCTTTGACTGCATCATAACCTCACTCGCAGATCTGCATGCAATGTTGATAAACAAGCACGTGGCTTGCATGCACGTGGCTTGTGTGTTTTTTTTTGTGAGACTCTATAGAACTAGTATGTACTATTCTTCCTAGCTAGGAGATATTCATGTAATTTTACTTAAGTTTCAATCTCCGTGTTAATTTGAAAACCTACGGTTATACAAAATGTTTAGTTGGTTTTTGCTTTGTCATAGGTATTATTACTACCGCCTATATGAGTTACGTGTATTCATTACTCTATATTCAAACTCCCAATATATTTACATTAAGTCATGACAGGAGATAAGGCTCCACTAATTGGTTTACAATGTTTCGTTGGCTACTTTATTAACATCTGTTGGACATGACCTTCAACATAAATCATGTCTTATATATTGAATATTCTGCATTAAATATAAACAACATGAAAAAAAATAACCAGAGTAAAACTAAAAGCCAGTTATATCCCTTCTGTCGATTCAGTGATTTCATCATCTTAAACATTTGGGTTGTATCCATGGCAACAGTGTTTCCTGCTTTGGCATTTTTTATCATATATTAAACATTTGGATCGTATCCTTGGCAACAGTATTGCAGTCACTGTTGGCGTGCAATTCGCCGCTAATGTGACATTACTTTTGTCGTGCCTGGTTCACTGTTCACCAGATTGTTACGCAACCCATCCTGATTAATTATCAAACTGTCTCAAATCGATCATTTAATAATTGTGCCAAGCCAGGTGAAGGTCAGAACCGCTGGGGCAGGATAGCATATATATGCAGTTGTTAGATTATGGTGCTAAACTTTAATATTTAAATAACTTGTGGCCAAACATCACTGGCAACAATACAAGAGTACATAAAGAAATAATGTGTGGATCTGACCCAAATGTCCAAATGCAGCAATAATAGCCAGAACAGACATCCAAACAGCTTCCTCCTTTAGTGTACACTGACTAGTGAGCAGAAAGTCCATTGACATGGATCAATTGATTCAGTGTTTCAACACGTTTCATTATGTAACCTCCTTTTCTAGTCCAGCTAGGAAGCTAGGTTCAATCTTAGTAGCACTGAGTTATCTCAATTCATGAATTGTTTCAGCAGGTTAAGTAACTGATCTCCGGAAAGCTATTTTTCAATCCTAGTAGTCATTGGCAGCAGGTTCAAATATTTTCAATCCTAGTAGTTGTTGGCAGGTGGTTCAGTAACTGATCTCTGGGAAAGCTATTGGCAGTACAGAGAGTTTCACAGTAAAGGCATTTTAGCAAGGAAATGCGTTAATGCACCTACACCTGCATTGAATACTTTTGCAGAGAAAGCAAATGCCTTCAACTGCCATGGGGCCATCCGGTATTTTAACGCATTTCCTTGCTTTCACGCCTACGCATCCAAGAAAAGGAAAAAACTGGCCTGGACATTCCGAAAATCGTCAGCTTAACTTGCCAAGAGCTTAATTCCGCTTTTGCAGTTGCTTTAGCAACTCTGTTCTCTGCAGACAATTCTTCTGCAATTCTTCCTCTCTCTTGCTCATTGTGCTTACCTCAGCGATTCTTTTCACTTGGCTAATTTAGCTCATTAGGCATTCTGCAAACTGTAACAACAATTAACTGTAACGCTACTTTTTCTGAGCTCAGGGCAGGGACTTGCTGCCCTGCAGCTCCTCTTGTTTAAAAAGTTAGAATAGAGTAGCAAATGGGACACATTTGAAATAAATAACTAAAAAACATTTTTTTCACACATCATTTCATCCATGTTGAGTAATGAAATTGAATAAATTTACCAAAACCAAAAGCATGTGATGTTATGAACATGATTTATGAAGATAATAATATCATGCATATGATTCTTAAGTAATGAGAACAACATTTTTTTGAAATGCCAACTCATTTTTTAAGGTTATACCATTTTTATGTAATTAGAAATGATGTTTTATGAGAAAGAACAACTTTATAAAATAACTTTTATCATGAAATTTAACTGCAATAAGGAAAAGAAGATGTTTGGTAAATAAAAATTGTTTTTTTTTAATATAACAAAAGTTAAACAATAATATTAATTTTTCAATATTGCTTGTTTTTAATCACAACTATAATTAATTTAATATACTAATTATATGAGCCCATTAATTATAAATTTTAGAATAAGTTAAATGTAAGGTGAACAAAGCTTCACTATAAGATGAACAAAGATTTAGTTCAATAATAAATCTAATTTAATTTTACTATGGAATTTTGTTGTGGTTAGAGTTTTATCATAATCTAAGTTCTATGCATAGTGGAACATTGTTCTAAAGATTTGGTTTATTTTCCAATAATCCATAGGCTAGAAAAGTCTATCAAACTTGGGTAACATTCAAAAGTCTAACTATTTAATTTATCAAAGTCTAATATCTCTAAAAAATTTACATACACATTTAGTATGCTAATTAAACATAAAATTTTAGTCTCAAATATTTGAAGAATTATAAATTTTAAGCACCTTAGCTATAAGCTTTAGATTTTTCACTTGTGAGAATTATTTTGTCTTGTAATTTCATCTTCAATTCCACATTAGCATTCCATTAGATATGAGTATTATATTCAGTTCCGCATTAACATTCCTATGGATATTAGTATTATACACCAATCTTTGGTGTATGTATGATGACTATTTTAACTTAGACTCACTGTCATATCCCCAGACTATTGTAAATATTTTATTTACCACAGTTTAAAAAAAAATATATATTACCTGTTGTATAAATTTATATTTTTTTTCAGTAAGAGGAGATAAAAATAAATAAAAATAAAAAATAAATGATTTCCTAGAACAGGGATGTCATGTAAACTCTGAGGAGAGAAGTAAAGACATATATACAAAAAAAAAAACAGTTGCAAAACCCTAACCACCCTTTCCCCCAACCAAGGAATGGTTTCCAGGAAAAGGAGGGGGAAGAGGGAGAAAAAGGCTGTGTTGTAGAGGACAGACAGCAGGAAAAAGGGAGAGGGCTTACCACGTCTAGTGAGGATTAGATGGTAAGGGCACAGAGCGCGTGCAACTAGTAAAGACAATAGTCTTTGAGCAAGCTAGGGGAGAGACTGGTCTTGAAAGACAATGGTCTTGAAAGACAATCTCATGGTCGGGTGGAAGACTAGCTGCAAAGAGCAGTGGTGACCTTATCTCGAAACAGAAAACAAAATGGTGCATTTACAGGAGGCGACACACGTATGTGGCCTTGACTTGAAAAAAAAATTGTTTAATTTCTGTAGGTTGCAGTCCTTTAGAGAAGTATGGAAGGGTACAAAAAAAAAAAAAGAGAAAGAAAAGTAGATAGGAAGGCCAGGTAGTTCGTAATGTAAATTGTCTTCCAGGAAGTAGTGGTAGTACGTTGTCAAGAAGAGGGTCAAACCTAGAACTTTACTGTTAACATCTCTGTTAGACAAATTTTTCTCTCCTCAGGTTTGAAACTAAAACATGTTGGTAATTTGGGCGATAACGGTCTTTGGCACGCGCTATTAGAATGAATTTGTTGTGAGGAATTATACCATATGTAATAATCAATTTTCAGGCGACACAGAATGAAAGAAAGTGAAACCCTTAGGATGACAATGAAAAATTAGACCAACTGCACAGGGAATCATCAATAAACAAAGTGTGAATATGTTAGGCCCCTATACTACTAGTGTCACCCCTTATTGTTATTAGTACAAACCACTTATTATATTGATATACCCATGTAGTGCCCATATTGTTACTATTGTGCCCCATAGAAGCCCACTATT
>APFE031333882.1:153281-173127 GCA_000404065.3 Pinus taeda | reverse complement strand
TTTGTTTTTGAGAAAGGGCATTGTATTATTGGGTGATCTTGCTTTTCATGAGGTGAAGAGGGCTTTGATGTGGGGAGGATGATGCTGGACTAGACAGCTGGGTTGTAATTCTCCCTTCTATGTTAATAAAGTTCTTTGAGTTTTCCTCCATACAATTGTGTACTTGCAAATCTTGTTATTTGTGAAAGCCAGTGTATGTTCAATGTATTTCTGATTCTGCATTGTTTATGATATAATAGATCAATATGCTTTGATGGTGTTTTGTTACTTTGTCTCGACAAGTATTCTTTAAGCGGGATAAGTAGGAGAGGAGTTGCAAGCTCTATCGAGGGGGAGAGAAATGAAGCAAGGAGTCAAGCGGAAGAACCAGGTTGGTCTCTTTTCTTCTCTCTTATCTATCATACATAGAGGAAATCGCAAATTCCTTTGATTGTTTGTTTCTGGGATAGCTTCCAATCCTAGTGGGACTAGTAGATCGAAAAGACACTAGTTTTCCCATAAACACATACTCCATCTGACAATGAACATAAAAAGTACAACAAAACACTTGAAGTACTAAAAGGGAGATTTCCTCAAAAACACAATGAGAAAAGAGAAACATGGGCTACACCATAGATGACTCAGCTGCTGCAAAAAACACAGGAAGGCTAGAAAACCCCTACAAGGTCCTCTCCATTCTCAAAAGCCTTCAAAAATTGATTCAACCCCTTAGCTGATCCTCGCACCCATAGACTTAAACCTTCAAAAGCATCTCTTCAGAAGTGCTCCAATTGCTCTGAAACCTATTCCATTGGCTTCAGAAGACCCAAAAATGCATGTTTAGCCTATTCCTGCTCCTGAATTGGTCAAAAAATGAAGAAGTTTTGGCTTTCCTTAGCTCTTGCACTATTCGCTCTACAATTTCCCCAAAATCCGGCACCATCCTACAAATTTGCCCAAATTTCCACTAACTGGGCGTCGATTCCACCAAATTTCATGATAATTTGTCTAAGTGGTTAAATTCCCAATGAGGTCGTATTTCCAAAAATTCAGGCCACATGGTGGGTTACGTGCCCAGGGCTAAGACCAACAGCCCACCCCCACCGTTGGGCCCCCACTCTGCTCCACTTGTGGTTCTATTGGGTTGGACGCACCCAGGGGTTGGCCCCTTTTCCGAAAGATGCAAAAATTAAGGTTTAAATATATGTCGCATGACATAATATAATAAGACTCATAGTAGCGCGATAGTAGATGGCAAGGTTTGTTGGATGGAGGTATGGTGTTCGACCCCCACCCAGTCCATTTGGCCCTTAACAAGCTTTTGGTGGCGCCCATGCTGCCACATGGCGACCTCTGATTGCGCCATGTGGCAGCCTGTGGTTGACCACCAATAAAAATCACCCAAATTAGCACCAACGAAATCATGCCACTTGGCACCACCTAATTCATTGGAGGAAAATAGTCAATGCATAGTCATCCTGCCACACAGGCATGCCTAGTCAATGCCACATCAGCAATACAGATTGCTGACTGGGCTGTCATATTTTTTTTATAGAAAATTTTCCTATTTAGGAAAATGAATAAAACATGTTTTTGGGAGCATACAAAGCTTGTTTTTCATGAAACACATTGTGCCAAATTTAGGATGACGAGCACTACGTGGTCATTCAAGTTCCACACCAATCCAACAAATTTTAATTTTGACCAAATTTTTGAGCACCTAATCAGTGGTCGAGAGGAAGAACAGAAGCATAGTAGGGGTAGCAAGGGCAATGTTGCATGATCAAGGCCTACCACTACACTTCTAGGCTGAGGCATGCAACACAATAGTTTGTCTTCATAATCGTAGCCCACATCGAATACTTGGGATGAAGACACCAGAGGAGGCTTATTCTAGTAAGAGGCCATATGTTAGTGACTTCAGGATTTTTGGGTCATCGGTATATTTCCATGTAACCAAATATGCATGGAATAATCTTGAGCAAACAACAGAGTTGGGGATATTTGTGGAGTACACTAATACACCTCACAACTATCAGGTGTACTTGCAGACCAACAAGATGACAGTGGTTTGCAGGGATGTCAGATTCGATGAGGAGAAGGCCATGCAAGTTTTCCTTGAGAGGGAGATTTAACTACATCTAGTTGAGTAAAATTTAGCTCCTAAGGTTGAGGAGCTTCAAATTTATGTGGAGAAGCCACATACAGAGGATTCAGAAGTTGATACATCCACTCAGGCAGAGTCTTCCAGAGATGGGAGAAAGCACACCAAAAAGGCAGATAGATTGTTTTGAGATTCTAGAAAGAATGTGGGATCACCCACATCACAACGTAGACAGAGGAGGTCACCTGACAAGTACACTGGATACATGGCTCTTATGAGCGAATGTGTTGTGATAGAGCCATCTTCCTTTGAGGAAGTAGTGCAGCAATCGATTTGGGTTGATGCTATGGTGGAGGAGTATGACTCCATAGTTCATAACAGTTTTTGGGCTGCGATCCTGAGACCGGAGGATAAGTATGTGGTGAGCTCTTGTTGGCTCTACAAGGTAAAGAAAGCTACAGATGGTAGTGTGGAGAAGCATAAGGCTAGATTTTTGGCCCATGGCTTTTCACATGTAGAGGGGATTGACTATGATGAGACCTTTGCTCATGTTGCAAGGTACTCATTGATCAAATATATATTGGCACTATCAGCACAAATGGGTTGGAAGATACATTAGATGGATGTGAAGACAACCTTCCTTAATGGAACGATTGAGGAAGAGGTGTACATAGAGCAGCCTGAAGGTTTTTAAACCTTCGACAATGAGTCGCATGTGTGCTAGCTCAAGAGAGCATTGTATGGGTTGAAGCAAGCATTGCATGATTCATACACCATGATAGATAGCTACTTCACTAGGTTGGGCTTCACGAAGAGTGAAGCGGATGCAAACCTGTACCACATAGTGGTGGAAGGTAAATTGTTGATCATTATACTTTATGTTGATGATCTCATACTAAAAGGTGATGATCAACTGATCAAATATTTCAAGGAGGACCTTGTAAGAGAGTTTGAGATGAAGTACTTGGGGCTTATGCATTAATTTATGGGCATGGAAGTATGGAAGGGTGATGGGGAGTTGTTTCTGTCTCAAGGCAAGTATGCCAATGAGATACTCAGGAGGTTCTGAATGGAGAGCTATAAGCATATGGAGACTCCTCTAGCTGGTAATTGGAGGAAGGAGGATGCTACTTCAAGAAAGGTAGTGGAAGGTACTATTTACAGGCAGATTATGGGTTCACTCATGTACTTGGTGAACACATGACCAAATTTATGCTATGCAGTTAACCAACTTAGTCAAGTGATGGTTAGACCTACCAAGTTGTATTGGAAGGCGGAAAAGTGTGTATTGAGATACCTCAAGGGCACTAATCAGTACGGATTATGGTACAGATGGACAAAGGGAGTGAAGATTCAAGGCTTCACTGATTCAGATTGGGTAGGGAGTCCATCCGACCGGAAAAGAAGATTAGGAGGAATTTTGAGTATTGGGTCAGCGATAGTTTCTTGGTACAGTAGGAAACAAAGATTGATTGCACTCAATTCGGAAAAGGTAGATACATGGTTGTGAATCAGGCAAAATGTGAGGCCATATGGATGGAAGATCTTGGTTGGTCTGTTTGGTCAGCAGATGGATCTGACAATGATTTACTGCAATAATCAAAGTTGTATCAAACTCTATGAAAATCCAGTTTTTCATTATAGGTCCAAGGACATTGATATCTAATATCATCATCTACAAGATTTTGTATTGAGGAAGATCATGTTGTTAGAGTACATTCCCACAGAAGAGAAAGATGTTGCCATTTTGACAAAGGCATTGTCAAGATGTAAATTCGAGTTTCACAGAGATAGGATCGGGGCAGTAGATAATCCATTTTTTGTTTGAGAGGGATTGTTGAGAAATGGCCACTAGAAATTCTAGTTTAATTTTCCCTCGAATTAAACTATGAATTAAAATTGAATTATGTTCTCATAGTAACTTGTAAATAGTTAATTAAGTTTAATTAAGTTAATTGGCTTAGGAATTTCAAGTTGGAAGTATTTTGGAAGTCATGTATATATTCTCCCTAAATTTTAGGGGTCCAGTATGAGTTTAGATTGAGTTGTAATTAGATAACTTAGTCTACTGAGTTATAGTCAGTTAAACTAGTTCTAACTTTTCGTTGAACTAGTAGGGGATTAACAGTTAGTTAGGGCATTGGTGCATCCACAAGTTCTACTCCAGATTACTGAAGATCCACTTATCGAAAACTCATGCTTGTTAGTTATGAGAAATACCCAGTTGAGACTAGATTTTAGGGAAAATGTACTATCAGTTGTATGATTTACTGAGTTGTAAAGATCATGCATGCAATCAGGAAGAGGACCTAATTAGGATTATGTAGTTTTGGAAGCATGAATTCCCTTTAAGTAAAGGCTATTCATCCTAGGAATTGCGCAAGGAAAAAGGGTCTTGGCAAGCAGTGGAAATTGGCTAAGTGTTGGCCAAGAGTGGGCCAATGAGGTAGAGATTTGAGCATACTTGTGGGGAATTCTTCTTGCGAGACCAAGCTTTGTATCTTCACTCATATTTTTGATTAATGCAATACAAATGGGCGGGATTTTGAGTAGTGACTTTCCCCGGGAAAACTTATTATGTTATGTGTCATTGATTTGTCTTCTTCTTGTTCATATTGTTTTCATCGATCTATTGGCTTCCACTGGTTGAAAGTAGAGGTAGATTCTTGTCTCTTGTTCTAGTAGATTACATGAGCTTGTGACTCTACAGGAAAATCTACAAAGACCCTACCCCTTAAATGTGTAATTCAATTTATAAATAACCTAAATGAATATACTTAGGTTGAAACAAAAGATATCAGGTAAAAAAGAAGAATCCCTAAATATAAATATTACTTGGGCATGTTTTGATGGTGCCTCTCAATTTATTTTCCTACTAGGAGGCTTAGTACTAATCTTGTATCTCTCGTCAAGTCACAACATGGTAGGAAATAAACAACTAATTAGACAAAATTTGAAGGATGGAAATTTATCTTGTAATTTAGAAACCTTGGAAAATCTTACTAGTGGCTAATATGCAAACTATACAATGTTTGGTGATATTTTTGTAAAAATACTCAAATTTCTAATGATTTTATATAGTATCTACAAAATTTTAGTAATTTTTAAGGTAAAATAATCTTATCCTATAAAATTTGGCTGAATCATTTTTAGAGAAAATAGAAATGGCCAAATCCTATTTTTTGAAAATTAACTCATCTTCCAATATTAACCCTAAAATTTTCCCATCAAATAATAGTTCTCAAGCAAACACAAAAATCCAATTTTTTTTTAGATTCGTTGCCAATTGTTCAACGGATTTGAAAGGAAGCATTTCTTAGAACATTTATTTTACAACCACTCTTTTATGGTATAAAACTACGAATAATTGTCTTCTCATGCATTTCTTTGTCCCATATATACAGGGATAGAAGCAAGGTAATGGGTGGCCTTTTAAGAAACTTTAGGGTTATGTTGTGGTACATGGAACATTTTTGTCTTTTAGGATGGAGTTTGCACTTCATATATTATCATGTACGGTGGATATAATTTTCTTTTTATAACCTTGAATAGTTTTTAAATCTGCTTATTTTAAAATATAAATTTGTATATTTTGTCTTAGATATAAAACTACGAATAATTGTCTTCTCATGCATTTCTTTGTCCCATATATACAAGGATAGGAGCAAGGTAATGGGTGGCTTTTTAAAAGAGACTTTAGGGTTATGTTGTGGTACATGGAACATTTTTGTATTTTAGGATGGAGTTTACACTTCATATTTTATCATGTACGGTGGATATAATTTCCTTTTCCTAACCTTGAATAGGTTTTAAATCTACTTATTTTAAGATATAAATGTGTATATTTTGTCTTTTCGAATAATGGAACAATCATAGTTTCTTGAAAATGTAGTTTGAATATTGATATTATTGAACATTTTCGATATCATTTCCTTTTCCTAACCTTGAATAGTTTTTAGATCTACTTATTTTAAGATATAAATTTGTATATTTTGTCTTCTCGAATAATGGAACATTCATAGTTTCTTGAAAATGTAGTTTGAATATTCATATTATTGAACATTTTCGATATTTTGATACTTAACTTGTAAATTAATGTCATTTTAAGTTGAAGAATACACATATATGCAAATTTGTTGAAAAATACACAAATATGCAAAGTTGTTGATCCATTTTATTACACGCTTTTTAGTTTTTTATGCCTTGAAAAGTACTATAATGTAGTTTTATTTTATAAAAATTAAATCACATTTTTTTAGAATTATTCATATCACAATTTATATAAAATATAATTTTGAACATGAAATATGGAGAAATACAAATTATTGTGTCACATTAAATTAATTTAATTATGAATATGAACAAAAAATCTTAATAAATATTGATATATCAAATAATATTAATTTATATTTAATCATAATTAAAAATATTTGAGATCACGATCAAGCCACATATAAAAGTACTATAATAAAAACTTCTTTTATAAAATACATTTTATCTATTGTTTATAATATAATATATATTTATTCTTATTAAATAAATTATATTCAATTTTACATTATTTAATGATGAAATACCATTCTTTAGATATAATAAATTTAGGAAAGAGAAATTCATTTGATATTACGTTACATTATTTAGTCTTATTCATTTTATATTAATTGAAAATTATAAATAAATATGGGAAATCAATGAAAAGGGTGGAGTTACAATTTATATGACTTACATAATCTATGCACTAGCGAATGAACTATCCATCTCACCCAATTATTATATTAAATGACAAAAAGTAAAAGTAAAGAAAAAAGGAAAACATGGTATCTAGTTCTTAATTATAATACAAATTTATCATAAAATGACAAAAAGTAAAAGTAAAGTGAAAAAAAAAAAAAAAAACATGGTATCTCGTTCTTAATTATAATACAAATTTATCATAAAATTAAGGATCATTGCCGGGCTTTTCTTGAACAATATCCTTTTCTTGCATGCCTATGTCTCTTCACTGATGTTGTGGTGGAACTTATTGCCCCCTATTGGAACATTGATTTCTTAGGCTTGGTTTGGTTTGTGTTATGATGACATTTATTGTCCCCTATTGGAATAGTGATTCCTTAGATTTTGTGTGGTCTATGTTATCGTGGCACTTATTCTCCTTTATTGGAACATTGATTCTTTCGACTTAGCCTGGTTTTTTGGTGCATTAAAAAAAAAAAATTTATTTCCACCACAACATTCACACATTTCCTACCCACCTTATATCTGTGTGTATTAACAATATTTCATAAGAAATTCAAAGTATCTAATGTTTTTTAATATTTTTTTTGTTTTTTCAAATAATTATGAAAATAAACTTCACCATATAAAATTAATAATTATTTAATAATAAAAAAACTACATAATACACAATATTAAATATAACCTATATATATTTTCCAACTTTTATATATATATATAATTCATTAACAATATCTTTTTACATCAAATTAATATTATTTATAAATAAAAATACTACACAAATTATTAAATATAACCCTATATATATAGATATAGATTATACCTCAATTCATTAACAATATCTTCCTTTGTAATCAAATTCTCGTAAATATGATGAACCAATTTAGTAAAGTAGTGATCACTGTATTTAATTTAGTATAATGTGAAGATCATTATGTTGCGATAGAACTGATATTTCTTTTTTTTAATAATTTATTACTTAATTGTTAAATTTTATTATTAAATCATAATATGCAAATTCAAATATGTTTATTTAAAAGGTGAGCATATAGTAGAAAACGCGATACATTTGGAATAAAGAATTAAAAAAATTATTTTTTCACACATTATTTTATTATTAATGTTGAATAATGAAATTGCATAAATTTATTAAAACTAAAAGCATGCGAGGTTATGAATATGATTTAGAAGATATAATAATAACATACATTAGTTTTATTATATGCAAATTCAAATATATTTATTTAAAAAGTTAGAATAGAGTAGCAAATGGGACACATTTGAAATAAATAACTAAAAAACATTTTTTTCACACATCATTTCATCCATGTTGAGTAATGAAATTGAATAAATTTACCAAAACCAAAAGCATGTGATGTTATGAACATGATTTATGAAGATAATAATATCATGCATATGATTCTTAAGTAATGAGAACAACATTTTTTTGAAATGCCAACTCATTTTTTAAGGTTATACCATTTTTATGTAATTAGAAATGATGTTTTATGAGAAAGAACAACTTTATAAAATAACTTTTATCATGAAATTTAACTGCAATAAGGAAAAGAAGATGTTTGGTAAATAAAAATTGTTTTTTTTTAATATAACAAAAGTTAAACAATAATATTAATTTTTCAATATTGCTTGTTTTTAATCACAACTATAATTAATTTAATATACTAATTATATGAGCCCATTAATTATAAATTTTAGAATAAGTTAAATGTAAGGTGAACAAAGCTTCACTATAAGATGAACAAAGATTTAGTTCAATAATAAATCTAATTTAATTTTACTATGGAATTTTGTTGTGGTTAGAGTTTTATCATAATCTAAGTTCTATGCATAGTGGAACATTGTTCTAAAGATTTGGTTTATTTTCCAATAATCCATAGGCTAGAAAAGTCTATCAAACTTGGGTAACATTCAAAAGTCTAACTATTTAATTTATCAAAGTCTAATATCTCTAAAAAATTTACATACACATTTAGTATGCTAATTAAACATAAAATTTTAGTCTCAAATATTTGAAGAATTATAAATTTTAAGCACCTTAGCTATAAGCTTTAGATTTTTCACTTGTGAGAATTATTTTGTCTTGTAATTTCATCTTCAATTCCACATTAGCATTCCATTAGATATGAGTATTATATTCAGTTCCGCATTAACATTCCTATGGATATTAGTATTATACACCAATCTTTGGTGTATGTATGATGACTATTTTAACTTAGACTCACTGTCATATCCCCAGACTATTGTAAATATTTTATTTACCACAGTTTAAAAAAAAATATATATTACCTGTTGTATAAATTTATATTTTTTTTCAGTAAGAGGAGATAAAAATAAATAAAAATAAAAAATAAATGATTTCCTAGAACAGGGATGTCATGTAAACTCTGAGGAGAGAAGTAAAGACATATATACAAAAAAAAAAACAGTTGCAAAACCCTAACCACCCTTTCCCCCAACCAAGGAATGGTTTCCAGGAAAAGGAGGGGGAAGAGGGAGAAAAAGGCTGTGTTGTAGAGGACAGACAGCAGGAAAAAGGGAGAGGGCTTACCACGTCTAGTGAGGATTAGATGGTAAGGGCACAGAGCGCGTGCAACTAGTAAAGACAATAGTCTTTGAGCAAGCTAGGGGAGAGACTGGTCTTGAAAGACAATGGTCTTGAAAGACAATCTCATGGTCGGGTGGAAGACTAGCTGCAAAGAGCAGTGGTGACCTTATCTCGAAACAGAAAACAAAATGGTGCATTTACAGGAGGCGACACACGTATGTGGCCTTGACTTGAAAAAAAAATTGTTTAATTTCTGTAGGTTGCAGTCCTTTAGAGAAGTATGGAAGGGTACAAAAAAAAAAAAAGAGAAAGAAAAGTAGATAGGAAGGCCAGGTAGTTCGTAATGTAAATTGTCTTCCAGGAAGTAGTGGTAGTACGTTGTCAAGAAGAGGGTCAAACCTAGAACTTTACTGTTAACATCTCTGTTAGACAAATTTTTCTCTCCTCAGGTTTGAAACTAAAACATGTTGGTAATTTGGGCGATAACGGTCTTTGGCACGCGCTATTAGAATGAATTTGTTGTGAGGAATTATACCATATGTAATAATCAATTTTCAGGCGACACAGAATGAAAGAAAGTGAAACCCTTAGGATGACAATGAAAAATTAGACCAACTGCACAGGGAATCATCAATAAACAAAGTGTGATACATTGTCCAAAGCACAGACAGACCCAAATATAGCAGAGTGTGCAGAATCAATTAAAGATCAGTAATATTCTCTAGTGGTTTGCAACTTTTGGACTGAGTCTATTCTTAAAAGACATATACATATATAAGTAGAAAAACCAACGCTTGTCTTGCCCGAGTTGAACCAACCTTAGAAGAAAAATCACCAATTCTAAAGCAGAGACTAATACAAGTTGTGACTTAAGGTTGTGTAAGATTGTTTTCCCCTATAATGAGATAGGGCCAGAAAACAGTATGGCAGGGTGGCAGACCCGCTCCATGAACAAAATATAAGCAGTGGAAAAGCCCAAAAGTAAAACAGGGTAATGCACATGAAGGAGCAAATAGGTAGGGTAGGGTTACTAACCTTCCACAGTTAACTGTTTCACATCTTAGTAAGTTAAGAACTTGGTAGCAATAGGAAATAATGAGAAAGAAGCCAAACAAAACTATGAATGAGGTGTAGGGTTCAAACCCTCTCGACGTAGAATAATACATGCATATAGAACAAGACCAACCGCAAGGCAATACATAAAACACTGTATATCTGAATGTGTATTTTCATTTTAAACAAGAACATGACATAAGTAAAAATTGTGGAAGACCATGAACTATGAAACAAAAAGAGTTATATCTCCTGTTCAAAAAAGCTACAGTGTAGTAATCATTAACAAGCATAAACAAGGAGACTACCCTATCGATAAAAGCAATAAACCTTTTACAATGAATTACAGTCCAGTAGGCAAGAGGATTAATTTGTCGTGAGCCAAATGAATAGCAGGGTGCATGAAAGTTTATATACATACACAATGGTCCGAGCAGAGAAATTGTAGTCAGGCGCGAACTCTAGTATTAAAATTACATAGTCATTTCAATGGAAAAACTGGAGTCAGGAGGGGATGAAAATGCCCTCCACTCCCTTGCTCATAAAAATATGAAGGAGACCAGGAGGATCGCCCTCCTTAAAATATAAGAGAACCTCTGAAGCAAACAAACAAGGCCACGACTGGTAGTTTTCCCCATACCTGGAACTCTAGACAGGACGAAGGTGGGGTTTCCCTTAGTCGTGTCTAGGCCACCATGTGAGGGACAGGTGCCCAGCCTGTACAAGAGCAACCCATGCAACACAATTCAAATAACGATGGATATAAAGCAAGCTGCAGTAAAAATTTCAAAGAAATTATCCTCGACCCTTACCAAAGAAACTTACCCGCTGAAGGAAAACTCCAGCCATCCAATGAACAACACTCGTTCAGTGCTATAGAATGCCTCCATTACCAAGCAAACCTGCAGATGCATGATACATGTGAAAAAAAATGAGTTCCTTAGTGAAACGAAGGAATGCCTAGCCCAAAAGGATGCAGAAGGAAAGCTAGACTCTGTTCATTGATTACCTGAAGGGTTTGTGACAAATCTGCCAGCATTCGAGCAAGGTCTGTGAGCTGAGCCCTTTGGGATTGAATGCATGAGCAGAGCCAGAGCAGGTCACAGAGAGAATTGCCTAACCAAATGAGCCCCTCATCCAAGGCAATCAAAAGATTAGGACAGTAGGCCGCGTTAATCTGCCACCGTTGGATAGCAAGGGGCGTTCTCCACTGTAGATGAGGCAGGGAATACCATGCAAGGTGAAAGACTGGACAACATGCTGGCCTCGTACAACACGGAGCAGGGAAAGAGTTAATACACATGGTAGCGGATAAGGGATGCCATGTGATGGTGAGAGAGAAATGAAAAGTCACCACCTAACCGAATGCCACATGGATATCATGTGTAAAGCCATATAGAGATTTAATAAAATCTGAAAAAAAAATAGTACATCAACACTTAAATCAAACCATTACAATATGTCAAGTGGTATGTATATAGCAACATGAGGAGACTAATCATTCATGAATGTTAAAAGTAATCCAAAAAGGTAACATGGGTACGGTTAACCATGATAAATAAATTAAAAAAAAAATTATTACTTTAATGGGGACATGACAAGTGGTAGCAGAGCCAGGTTACAAAAATTGTGGCCTCTGGGAACTGAAAACTGTCAACAAAATTGTGTATATACAACTTATTTCATCTTTATTGAGTAATTAAAGAAACAAATAATGTGATAACCCTTCCACTGGTACTTGTCTTGTGTAATCACAGGAAATAGAGGACTGACAATATGAGTAGAACAGATAGTGCATCACACAGGTTTGTGGTGGGTTAGGGACCTGCAACGGGACCGAGAAATAGTCCCGAATTATGGGTACATGTAGGTGAGGAGGCATGCAATACCAATCTGGCAATTTTGGAGACAGTACAAGAGCTGAAAAATGAAATGGCCCGATTACAGGAAGATAATGCAAGGTTAACTATGGAACAGGAGAGGATCATAAAAAGCCTATATGATAGACAAAACCAGCAGCCATTGAATCCCAGTGCTGAGAAACAAACAATGTCAGGAGAACAGAATCGCCACACAGAACCCGAGGAGTCAGAAGGAAGGGAGGAGGAATGCTCGGATAATTCCTCTGAACAGCAGACATCCAAAAGGCAACGGATTGAGTTGCAAGGGGAGTTCCGTAAAATCAAGCCACCACACTTTGACGGAGAACAGGAGGAAGTAGCTCAGGCTTGGTTGATTAATATGAACAAATATTTCCAGCTATATGAATACGATCATAATCTCAAGGCACAGTTGGCCATTTTCCACTTACAGGGAAAGGCCACCTTGTGGTGGGAAGAGGTTAAGATGGTAAGAAATGTAAGCAAACAAAATATCACTTGGGAGAAATTTCAAAGATACTTTAAGGAAACGTACTTGACTGAGCACTTCTATGACGAGAAGGCAAGGGAATTTCATGACCTGCATTTGGGGCAGCAAACTATGGACAAATTTATCACTTGTTTTACATCCTTACTCTGTTATGTGCCCTATATACGGGAAGAAAAAACTAAAGTACAGAGGTTTGTCAATAGTTTACCCTTGAGTATGAGGGAAAGAATTGAATTTTACAACCCAAAGACGATGGACGAGGCTATACGCAAAGCCCGAATTTGCTACCAGCAGAGCAAGCAAAAGGGAAAAATCCTGGGTAAGAAATGGGTCGATAAGAAAAATGACAAGTTGGATGGAAGTACCAAAGTAATTGTGGTGGAGGTAACAAAGGATTCGCCAAAGGGCAAATCAGCAGAAACTCACAGAAGAATTCGCTCCGATTAAAGCCCTCCAGTGAGTCCAGAACCAATGATCAACCTGGGAAAATGGACAACGAAGGGATAGCCAGGCCCCCAGTGCAATGTTGGGGCTATGGTGGACCCCATTACGTGAAAAACTGTCCCCAGCGAAAAGGAGCAGAATAGGTTTCCCAAGTCTACGAAGCCTCTATAGTCGGTGATGTAGGACAGAGTCTGCTGAAGATTAATGCCACTTTGGAAGATAGCTAGGTGGAGTACCAGCTGACCATGGTGGAATTTGAAGGTAAACTCTTAGACCTTGCTGTAACTGTTTTAATTAACCCTAGTGCAACATTAAGTTATATTAGTCCTAGAATTGTGGAGCATTGTAAGTTGCAACCTGTTAAGTTCAAGGTCCCTTGGCTAGTTCAGTTGGCAATAAGAGCAAAAAGACAGGTAATGGCTAAGGTCAAAGGCTGCCTTTTAAAAATAGTAGGACAGTCAATTACAGTAGATTTAAATGTGCTTCCCCTTCGCTTGTACAATATATTGATTGGTATGGACTGGTTAGAAAACACTGGTCCATAATTAATTGTAAAACTAAGACTATCAGTTATATGGATGAGCTCGGAATAAAACAAGAGATGCAGAGGATTAAGCGACCAGTGCAGATTCACCCCATAACTGCCACACGGTTAGCAAAATGCATTAGAAAAGGATGTCAGATTTATGTTATCCAAGTGGGGTATGCCAATTCAAAAGATAAAACAACCACATTGGAGAATATTCCTGTGATACAATAATTTGTTGATGTGTTTCTGCAAGAGATTCCTGGACTGCCACCCAAAAGAGACATAGATTTTACCATCGAATTGGTGCCAGGAGCAGCCCCAGTCTCTCAAGCACCCTACAGAATGAGCATACCAGAATTGACAGAGCTGAAGATGCAATTACAGGATTTGTTGGACCAAAAATACATTCACCTTAGTGTATCCCCTTGGGGATCCTCGGTATTGTTCATTAAGAAAAAAGACGGGACCCTCTGCATGTGTATGGACTACCATCAATTAAACAAATTGACAATTAAAAACAAGTACCCCCTACCCCGCATTGATGAACTGTTTGACCAGGTGAGAGGAGCAACAATTTTCTCAAAGATTGATTTGCGATTAGGGTATCACCAAATCCAGATTAAAAAGGAAGACATAGCTAAGACAACTTTTAGAACTCGGTATGGCCACTATGAGTTTGTGGTGTTACCTTTCGGGTTAACCAATGCCCCCACCACCTTTATGTGTCTGATGAACAATGTGTTTCATCGGTATTTGGATAAATTTGTGCTAATCTTTATTGGTGATATATTGATTTACTCTTGGACTCTGGAGGAGCATAAGGAGCACCTCAAGTTAGTATTGCAAACCCTCCGAGAGCACCAATTATATGCTAAGTTCAGTAAATGTGAATTCTTTAAAGAGCAGATACAATATTTTGGGTATATCATCACTAAAGATGGGATCGCAGTGGATCCTGAAAAGATAAGGACTATTATGGAATGGCCGGTACCCAAAGATGTGGCGGACATCCGATCTTTCATGGGATTGGCAGGCTATTACAGACATTTTGTAGAGGGATTTTCAAAAGTAGCTTATCCCATCACATCCTTACAGAAAAACGGAAGGACTTTCAGGTGGACCCCTGAATGTCAAAGAAGTTTCGAACAACTCAAATACTTACTCACCACGGCACCTATTCTAAGTATAGCCAACCCTAGTAAACATTATGTGGTGTGCACTGACGCAAGTAAGGAAGGGGTAGGAGGTGTGCTAATGCGAGAAGGAAAAGTGATAACATATGAATCAAGGAAGTTAAAAGAGCATGAGCATAAATATTCTTCTTATGATCTAGAGTTGGAAGTTGTGATTCACGCCTTGAAAATGTGGCGAAATTACCTTATGGGAAAAAAATTTATGTTATTGACAGACCACCATAGCCTGACCAATTATTTTAGCCAGCCCACTCTAAATGCAAGGCAAGCATGGTGGGTGGATTTCCTAAGCGGTTTTGATTTTGAGATCAAGCATTTAAAGGGGACCGAAAATCGGGTGGCGGACGCTTTGAGTCGGAAATTGCAATTCTTATACCAGATTTCTTGCAGTGAAGGAAAAAGCCCCTTCGGGGAAATGATTAAAAAGGTAGCCGAACAAGATGTTGTTTATCAGTAAATAAAACAACAAGTGCAGCAACCAACCAGGAAAGAAAAACAACCGGATTATGCTTTGGATGCTGCTGGAATGTTGTATTATAAAGGAAGGTTGTTTGTGCCAAATCAGAACAATATTAAAAATCTGATAATGGATGAGTATCATAAGAGTCATTACACTGGACACCCAGGATATCAAAAGATGATCACTGCACTTTGAAAAGAATATTATTAGCTGGGTATGAAGAGAGATGTCGTTGGTTACTTTGAACGATGTCTAGAATGTCAGCAAATTAAAGCAGAACACCAACATCCTGTAGGTTTATTACAACCATTACCCATCCCTGAATGGAAGTGGGAAACCATTTCTATGGACTTTATAAAAGGTTTGCGTAAGTCAAAGAAAAATAATGACTCCATCGTGGTGGTGGTGGACAAGCTAAGTAAGTCAGCACATTTTATACCGGTGCAATCTACATACAGAGCTGTGTAGATCGCCCATGTATTCATGCAAAATATATTTAAGCTACATGGGTTGCCAAAGATAATAATTTTAGACCCTGATGTAAAATTTACATCGATCTTTTGGAAAACATTGTTTGAAGAATTGGGAACTTAGCTGAACTTTAGCATGGCTTATCACCCTCAAACTGACGGGCAAACTGAACGGATGAACCAAGTAGTGGAAGATATGTTAAGGGCATATGCGATGCAACAACCAAGCAAGTGGGAGGACTACCTACACTTGATTGAGTTCGCATACAATAATGGCTACCACACATCATTGCTAATGAGCCCTTTTGAAGTATTGTATGGGTGGAAGTGCCACACCCCCTCGAGCTGGAGTGGACCAGAAGACAGATTGATGTTAGGTCCTGAAATGCTTAAGGAGATGGAGGTGCTGGTTAAAAGGGTGTGTTCTAATCTGAAGGTAGCTCAGGATAGGTAAAAGAACTTCGCTGACCAGAAAAGGAGGTTTAAGGAGTATCAAGTCAGTGATCATGCGTATGTGAGAGTACGAGTAAAAAAGAGCACATTACAATGGAGTAGGTGGGCTAAGTTGGCACCTTGATACTGTGGACCATTCTAGATCTTAGCCAGAAATGGGCCAGTGGCTTACCAGCTTGCTCTGCCTAGTCACATATGAGTCCACAACGTCTTTCATGTCTCCATGTTAAAAAAATATGTTTATGATCTTAAACATGTGATTAATTGGCAGGATATTCAGGTGAGAATTATCTCTGATAGATCAATCTAAATGTTTTCTCTTAAAAGAAAACTGACTCAAGATGTTGCATGTTGTAGGTAGAACTGGAACGAGAAATCCGGGTCGAACCCCTGAGCATCCTCGACCGAAGAGAAGTCATGCTATAGAAGTGGGATATTACCCAAGTTAAAGTGCAGTGGCAGCACTTTGGGCCTGATGAGGCCACTTGGGAGGATGAAGAACTCATGAAACAGGCTTACCCAGGGTTGTTTATAACCGAAGGACATCAAGACGATGTCTAATTTTAGGAGGGGGAGATGTCATATCCCTATACTATTGTCAATATTTTATTTACCACAGTTTAAAAAAAAAGAATATTACTTGTTATATAAATTTATATTTGTTTCAGTAAAAGGAGATTAAAAAAAAAAAATTGATTTCCTAAAACAGGGATGTCATGTAACTTCTGAGGAGAGAATTTAAGACATATATAAAAAAAAAACAATTGCAAAACCCTAACCGCCCTTTCCCCCAACTGTGGAATGGTTTCCAGGAAAAGGAGGGGGAAGAGGGAGAAAAAGGTTGTGCTATAGAGGACAGACAATAGGAAAAATGGAGAGGGCTTACCACGTCTCGTGAGGATCAGATGGTAAGGGCGCAGAGCGCGTGCAACTAGCAAAGACAGTAGTATTTGAGCAAGCTAGGGGGGAGACTAGTCTCGAAAGGCAGTCTCATGGTCGGGTGGAAGACTAGCTACAGAGAGCAGTGGTGACCTTATCTCGGAACAGAAAAAGAAAAGGTGCATTTACAGGAGGTGACACAGGTATGTAGCCCTAACTTGAAAAAAAAAAATGTTTAATTAATGTAGATTGCAGTCCTTTAGAGAAGTATGGAAGGGTACAAAAAAAAAGAGAAAGAAAAGTAGATAGGAAGGCCAGGTAGTTCTTAATGTAAATTGTCTTTCGGGTAGTAGTGGTAGTACGTTGTCAAGAAGAGGGTCAAACCCAGAACTTTACTGTCAACGTCTCTACTAGACAAATTTTTCTCTCCTTAGTTTTGAAACTAAAACATGTTGGTAATTTGGGCGATAACAGTCTTTGGCAAGGGCTGTTAGAATGAATTTGTTGTGAGGAATTATACCATATGTAATAATCAGTTTTCAGGTGACAAAGAATGAAAGAAAGTGAAACCCTTAGGAAGACAATGAAAAATTAGACCAGTCACACAGGGAATCATCAATAAACAAAGTGTGAATACACTGTGCAAAGCACAGACAGACCCGAATATAGGAGAGTGTGCAGAATCAATTAAAGATCAGTAATATTCTCTAGCGGTTTGTAACTTTTGGACTGAGTCTATTCTTGAAAGACATATACATATATAAGTAGAAAAACTAGTGCTTGCCTTGCCGCGAGCTGAACCAACCTTAAAAGAAAAGTCACCAATTCTAAAGCAGAGACTCATACAAGTTGTGACTAAGGGTGTTGTAAGATTGTTTTCCCCTGTAATGAGATAGGGCCAGAGAACAGTATGGCGCGGCGAGAGACCCGCCCCATGAAGAAAATCTAAAAGATGGAAAAACCCAAAAGTAAAACAGGGTAATGCACATGAAGGAGCAAATAGGTAGGGTAGGGTTACTAACCTTTCGCAATTAACTCTTCCACATCTTACTAAGTTAAGAACTTGGTAGCATTAGGAACTAATGTGAAAGAAGCCAAACAAAACTGTGAATGAGGTGTAGGGTTCAGAGCCTCTTGACATAGAATAATACATGCATATAGAACAAGACCAACCGCAAGGCAATACATAAAACACTATATATCTGAACATGTATTTGCATTTTAAACAAGAACATGACATAAGTAAAAACTGTGCGAGACCATGAACTATGAAGCAAAAAGAGTTATATCTCTTGTTCAGAAAAGCCGCAGCGCAGTAATCATTAACAAGCATAAACAAGGAGACTACCCTGTCAATAAAAGCAATAAACCTTCTACAATGAATTACAGTCCAGCAGGCAAGAGGATTAATTTGTCGTGAGCCAAATGAACAGCGGGGTGCGTGAAAGTTTATATACATACACAATGGTCCAAGCAAAGAAACTGTAGTCGAGCGCCGGCTCTAGTATTAAAATTACATAACCATTTCAATGGAAAAACTGGAGTCGGGAGGGGATGAAAATGCCCTCCACTCCCTTGCTCATCAAAATATGAAGGAGACCAGGAGGATTGCCCTCCTTAAAATATAAGAGAACCTATGAAGCAAACAAACAAGGCCACGGCCGGTAGTTTTCCCCATACCTGGAACTCTGGACAGGACGAAGGTGGGGTTTCCCTTAGTCATGTCTAGGCCACTGTGTGACGGACAGGCGCCCAGCCTGTATAAGAGAAACCCATGCAACACAATTCAGATAACGATGGATTAAAGCAAGCTACAGTAAAAGTTTCAAAGAAATTATCCTCGATCCTTACCAAAGAAGCTTACCCGCTGAAGGAAAACTCTGGCCATCCAATGAACAACACTCATTTAGTGCTATAGAATGCCCATATTACCAAGCCAACCTGCAGATGCATGATACATGTGAAAAAAACACAAGTTCCTTAGTGAAACGAAGGAACACCTAGTGCAAAAGGATGTAGAAGGAAATCTAGACTCTGTTTGTTGATTACCTGAAGGGTTTGTGACAAATCCACCGTCATTCAAGCAGGGTCTGTGAGCTGAGCCCTTTGGGACTGAATGCATGAGCAGAGCCAGAGTAGGTCGCAGAGAGAATTGCCTGACCAAATGAACCCGTCATTCAAGGAAATCGAAAGATTAGGACAGCAGGCCGTGTTAATCTGCCACCGTTGGATAGAAAGGGGCATTCTCCACTGTAGATGAGGTGGGGAATACCATGCAAGGTGAAAGACTGGATAGCCTACCGGCCTCGTACAACACGGAGCAGGGTAGGAGTTAATACACATGGTAGCGGATAAGGGATGCCATGTGATGGCGAGAAAGAAACGAAAAGTCACCACCTGACTGAATGTCGCGTGGATATCATGCGTAAAACCATACAGAGATTTAATAAAATCTAAAAAAAAATAGTACATCAACACTTAAATCAAACCATTACCATATATCAAGTGGTATGTATATAGCGACATGAGGAGACTAACCATTGGTGAATGGTAAAAATAATCCAAAAAGGTAACACGGGTACGGTTAACCCTGAAAAAAATAAAAATAAAAA